>WNWK01003614.1:0-160000 GCA_009830355.1 Cherax destructor
TCTTTGATTCATTAGCAACCTTAATCTCATAGTCACGTTTAGCCTTTCTAATCCCTTTTTTACTTCTCTTTTCAACTGAACATATTGGTCAATAAGGTTAACATCTCCTCTTTTGATGCGCCTATAAATTCCTCTTTTCTTCCCTAATAAATGTTTTAGCCTCCTGTTAATCCATTTGGGATCGTTATTATTTGACCTAAATTCTCTCTGGGGAATAAACATACTCTGTGCACGTTGTACATTATTAAGAAAAAAATCATAAACGCAGATCCCATCGTAATCGTTAGCTAGATTACCCCAGTCGAGATTAGACAGGTGTTCCCTAAGTCCAATATAATCGGCAGAACGAAAATCAGGAACTTTTACCGTATTATCCCTATTCTCGTACTCCCATGTAATATTAAAAGTAATGGATTTGTGATCACTAGCTCCAAGCTCTTCAGTGATCTCCAGATTATTTACAAGAGTTTCTTTATTTGACAAGACTAGGTCGAGCAAATTATTACCTCTGGTAGGCTCCGTCACACACTGCTTCAGAAAACAGTCCTGAACTACTTCCATAAAGTCACTGGACTCCAGATTACCGGTCAAAGAAGTCCAGTCAATTTGACTAAAGTTAAAATCCCCTACTAACACTACGTTATTGTGCCTAGAAGCCTGTTCCACTCATCAACTACCCTATTTCCAAACCAATACTTTAAGAACTCCACCCGTCCTCTTGAGCCTTAACTTTGTCCCATGCGTTTTAGCCACTGTCCAGGTTCCTTTCCTGGCTTGAGGATTCTCAACAGGAGGATTACTACGAATCCTCTTGTTTTCCTCAGTCAGTCGCTGTATCTCAAGCTTAGCTACCCTCAGTTCTTCCTTCAGCTGCTGGTAGAGTAGCTCAAGAGAGGACATCTTCTTCAGATTGACAGAGAGCACACAAGACACGTCTTCACTGAGTTAAGTGAATTTCTTAACTCCTGCTGTAAAATTGGGCGCGGAGGGTGATTTACGCCCCTTTCATAAGAACATAAGAACGGCCCCTCGTGAATCCATGCTGGGTATCATTAATCAAATTATGGTTATCTAGATGGCTTCTAATAATATCAGCTATTGACATCTGTTGACATTCCCAATTATTCAATCTTTGTTTCGGTTTTATCTATTTTTTCTAATACCTCTTTCTATCTACGCAACCAACTATTATTTTAGCTTCGATTCGTTTACTTCAGGTCATTACCATGACCACTCCGACGTTATTTTGTTTTATCTCTGCTAACTAACTCATATTTCTTAATGCTGAAAGTAACTTCCAACACTAAAAACAAAACTTATTTGTACAATTCCATATGTCTGGTTCTCTATGACTGGTTCTAAATGACTGGTTCTCTATGACTGGTTCTCTATGACTGGTTCTCTATGACTGGTTCTCTATGACTGGTTCTCTATGACTGGTTCTCTATGACTGGTTCTCTATGACTGGGTAGAATTGTCAAAGCTTATTTCTTGGGTAGCTTTGAAAATTGGGTTGAGCAAATATTCTGTTAGTGGGATGGATTGTGAAGGACCTGCCTAGTATGGGCCAACAGGCCTGCTGCAGTGTTCCTCCTTTCTTATGTTCTTATGTTCTTATCTTCTCTATGACTGGTTCTCTAAATAGAACGAGCGCGTTCGAACGCATTCATCCCTGTCTAAGTCTTAACAGATGGCTAAAATCTCAAAAATAACCCACACAATCTGGAGAGGAAACTTAGTTGGCGGTTCGGTTCATCTTGGTCCATACTCAAGTTGTACCATGAAGATGGTGACGTACCGTAACTTCGCCTAAGTTTATTTTCCTAAGCACGGGTTATTTGTGAACTGACTCTTATTCTTCAAACTTTATACTTATTATTCCAAGTTAGATCAGGTTAGGTTAGATTTTACATAAATTAACTTATTTATTTACATATAGTTAGCTGACAACAGGGAAATAATTGGCAGCAGACACCTGATAGTGAGTGACATATTCTTGTCCTTTATACAGCATGTATTCCCATGGTCTCTCTATAAGTTGACTGAAGGTCTGTGGTAATAGAATTGGCAAGACTGCGTTTCTTTTATTATTGTATTCATGGTTCATTATCATGTGTATACGAAATGGATACATTCCAGGCCCAATCCCTGTGGAACTCCTCATGTTTAACACCTCTCGTTGCTTCGTATCAGTGAGCCAATCACGGGAAATGGTCATGAATGCAATCACTTGCAACACCTTTATTGAAGACGTTTCGATGTTAGGACCTTGATTACTTCAAAATTTTGAGGTGCTCAATGTGCCAGGACCGAAATGTCTTCAGTATAGCATGTCCAAAGCATATTTATTCTTGTGCATTTTTCCCTATAGTTGTCGACAGACATTTGCCTTCTTACTACACTAAAAAAAAAAATCAAGGCCTAAAGTTTATCGTCTACTCCGTGTAATTTTATGCTGACTAACAATCCGTTATAGGGACCCACCAATAAGGGACTGACTAACCACTATGGGTCAGACACGCAACTAAAGTAATGACAAATCAATAAAGAACAGCCCCACCACAACGCAACTTACAGAGAGGGTCAGACCCATAAGAGGGGGCTGATCCACAATACTAGTCGCAGCCCCAGTGCAAGAAGCAACCACAGCATCGATTATAATAACAATAATAATAATGATAATATTAATATCTTTATTTCTACAAGTACGTGTACAAGGTATACAGGCCTAGCTGACATCAATGACATACTGCTATATAGAAAGCCGGTTGTTATGCTGACCATTTCGGGCATATTACGTCAGTTTTATCGCAGGATGCGACCCACACCAGTCGACTAACACCCAGGTACCCATTTTATACTGATGGGTGAACATGGACAGCAGGTGTCTTATGGAAACACGTCCCTAATGTTTTCCAGCCGTACCGGAGATTCGAACTCCGGACCTCAGTGCGCTAACGATCGAGGTACGGAACACCCTAAGTAATGTTATTAATTTCACATGAAAGCGCTAAATCCGGGAATAATAAAAGGACCCACAAAACATTCAGGACCGACAGAAAAAGACACAAAATTTGATACTGGTCCATAATAAGGGGAGAACTCACACCATGGAACCTACAATCACAGACAGACAGTATGGGATGAACACACAATAAGAGGTAGAACCACCGCAGTTGATGGATCCACAATATAAAACGAACCAACGATATGGGAGAGTATTGTGCTTAATAAGGCCTGTTATCCACGAAGATAGGGATATGTAAACAAACGAACAACAATTAAAAATAATTGAATTAAATCACAATAAATGTATAATTAAAATTTTAATGCATAAACTAATAAATATTTAAAGTTTTACAAAAGCATCATGGAACAAAGTGAATTCTGTACAAGTTTCTAACCCACTTTAACAACGCATAATTATCTGTATACAAAAGGTCTGTAATACAGTCACTAATGAAAATTGAAGTGGAGAGATGTATAGCAGATGAATATATAGGAGAGTGAAGTATTGACCCCAAGACAAAACTGAGTGTTGGGGATAGACGAGTGATTGTTAGTTCTCACACAAGCTGCGCAGTAATGCCATTAGTATTACTGCGCAGTAATACTAATGCCATGCGTGCATGCATAACATTAGCATTACAAAAAATATTTAAATGAAGAAAATGCTGAAAGTTATATAATGCAACATATGTAGTTTATTTAATTTAAATAACTCCAAAGGGAATTTTTTTTTTGCATAGCATGGCTAATGTATTGACACTAATTGTCCACACACACACACACACACACACACACACACACGCTTTAAAAAAAGAGAAATGATGTAGTATACTGGCACACATATTAGAATTATTCATAATAAACGGTCTACTTACAATATGGGAATGACCCACAATATGGTACAAACCCACAATATGGGATGGACCGACAATATGGGACAAACCCACAACATGGGATAGACCCACAATATGGGAGAAACCCACAATATTCATCTGGGATGGACTCACAGTATGGTACAAATCCACAATATGAGATGGACTGACATTAGGGAACAAACCCACAATAAGGCAAAGCCAACCATTGAATTACTGACCTATAGTGACCCACAATTAGACTGACCTACGGCAGTTAGTTCAACCCTGGTGTGGGTAATGTTGACCTTCAATAATAATTACCTGTGACCATGAGGCTGACCTTAGTATGGGGGGTGGTAAGCATAGCAGGACTAACCCATAGGTGAAATTGACTCTGACGTGGGTAGTTTTGACCCTGGCGTGGGTGGTTCTGACCCACACAGCTCTGAGACTGACCTATGGCTGAGGTTATCTCTGGAAAGGGAAGTGATAGTCTTTAAAAGAGACTGCCCATGGCAGTGAGGTTGATCCTGGCGTGGGTACTGGTGACCCACATTCAGACTTACCTATGACCGTGAAGGTGACTTTAGGGTGGGTGGCAACGACTCGCGATCACACTTACCTATGACCGTGAGGTTGACTCTGGCGTGGGTAGTCGTGAGACGCTTGTAGTCGACGCGGCAGCGGTAGACAGCCTGATCGTTGGGTCGAGTTTGGTTGAGTACGAGAGCCGCCGGAATGGTAGTCATACTGAAGTGCGCTCGCTCGCCCAGGATGTGTGGATCAGCCCATTCCTTCGGCCGAGAGTACGCACCAGAGCGCACGTCGTAGCTGTAGTAATAGGAGGAGGAAGAAGGTTAGAAGTTGAGATTTGGGTTAGTCGATGAGGTGGGAGTTAATAACTGACTGATGAGCGTTAGTGGCTGAGGAAAGAATTATTAGCTGAAATGAGCGTTAGTTGCTCTGATGGGGTTAGTGACTGAGACGAGCGTTAGTAGCTGAGATGGAGTTAATTGCTGAGATGACTGTTAGTGGTTCTGAAGGGGGTTAGTGACTGTGATGGTTAGTGGCTGATAGGTAGGAAACAGAATATTATTAAATGAAGATAGAGAGAGGAGGGGAGACAGGCAGGCTTTGAGGATTTAGTGAATCCATCACACTGGATAAGCACAGTGTGTGGTTATCCTATATGATAACAACCGCTTGGGACCAAAACAACGACGCAGCGGAGAGGGATAAAACGAAAGACAATGAGAGAAAAAGAGAAAGTGTAAGGGAAGAGAGACGATGAGAGAATAATAATGCTGAGAAATATGACTAGGAGACGATAGTTCCCGTAAAGGAGAAACATAGGTAGCCAGACTAGTGAAAAAGAAATTGTTGAACTGTTTCAGTAGTGTCCCTGGCCCAGCTGTGTTTAATGCCAGGTGTGCGTGTGTGGGAAATTGACATATGTGAGCTTGGTGACTAATCATTTCCACGTATGCACCGATTTGAATTTCAACTTTCTGTTCTCAGTGTTTATCCTGACCTTAACTTTACCTTCAACTACCATGGTATCTACTCTGACCCTAACATTAACTTTCACAAGCGTCAAACTAGAAATGTTTAACCTGACTTAAACATTATACTAAGCTTACATTGAGCTGTAAATGTGTCTCCCAACCTAAACATTACTTTGCCGTAATACATTGCAGTGAATCTCGGTTTTGTATTCAACATTGAGCCATTCATTTCCCTTTATCAACGTAACGTTATAAATGTTTCTATCAGAAAGATGTGTATTTTTCTCCAATCTGCATCAATACAGTGGTGCATTTGTTTATGTGTTGCAACATTGGTCTCACGTGTCACGGTAGGGTGTGCAACATTTGACATTAAATATAACGATTTACGAAATGTTATGCACTATCTATTGTGTTATGAAATGCGATGATTTGCTGTCTGTTATGAAATTTTTATCTTATTCGAAATGTTTTGAATGTTCGTCTGTGAAATGTTGTGAAATTTGATCATTTGTGAAATGTTCTGAACATTTATGAAATGTTATCATTTACGAAATATTATAATTTGCGAAATGCTATGAAATGTTATCTATGAAATGTCATGAAATATTATTTTTAAAATGTTATGAGATGTAATCATTAACTAACTTTCATTACTGATTATTTTACATATTATATGGTGGAGCTTATTTATATTAGTTTGTGTATGAATATGCATATGTGTATGAATATGTATATGTGTATGCATGTATGAACGTTGTTTGTATGCATGTGTGCATTTCTGTATGTATGTATGGATGAATGCATGAATGTTATATATATATATATATATATATATATATATATATATATATATATATATATATATATATATATATATATATATATATATATATATATATATATATATATGTATGTATGTGTGTGTGTGTGTGAGTGTGTGTGTGCACGTATGTATGTACTACGTATGTATGTACGTACGCACGTAAGAACACCAAGGACATGTATGTCTTGTAAGAGAGATATGTAAGGGAATGTAAGTGTTCAGATTGTGTGTAGGCTGAATGTTGTGGGAGTGAATGTTATGTGGGAGTGAATGTATGTTATGTGGGAGTGAATGTATGTTATGTGGGAGTGAAAAACATGAAGAACACACGAGGAACTGTGATAAAATAGAGAGGACCAATGGAGAACATTGTTAGCATAGGGTGGAGTACACAGGAATAATGTTGATTAAATAGGGAGGTCCTATGAACAACATATGATGAACATTGACAGTGTATGGAGGCTATATGGGAGAACAGTGATAACAGAGAGATCATACGAAGCACACAGGAAGATCATTGATAATATAGGGAAGACATGAAGAATAGTTGAAAAAATTGATAACAGAAAATGTACCTCAATAACTCAGGGAGATTACATAAACAAAATATACTAATAATACATGAAGAACATTCACAACATAGAGGACACATGACGAATTCACAGAGAACATTGATAACACATCGGGGGACACATGAAACACGCGTGAACTACATAAACTATAGAAAAACACACGAAGAACGTTAATAACAGAGGAAGGGCATACAATGTACACAGGGGAGACCACTGACAGGAAAGAGGCCAAAAAATAACACTAAGAGTATAAGGAGAACCAGTGAAGAACACTAAGATAAGAAGAGAACACAGATCAGCGTGGGGTTGTAATCATCACAGTGACAACAACATGGTAGGATGCTGCTTAACATATTGTTGGTAAACAAAGGAGACAAATATCTCACAAGACGTTGATGCTACAAACACGTCTTGGGAAAAAAAAATCTGAAGAAAAGTTCAAACTTACTGGATAAATATGGAGATAAAAGACTTAGCTAGAGAGGAAAAGTTGTATAAAATGGAAGAAAACGAGAAGACGAGAGTGAAATAGGATATTATTAAGGAAAATGGGATATTTTTTAGAGGATATAATCGATAAAAGCATGAATTTTTTTTTATGTAAATGAGTCACTATTAGTAAAATGGAAAAAATGTCGGTAAAAATTGGAAAATACCAGGAAAAACTGAAACAAATATATCAGGAAAAATTGTCATGAGGAAAAGAAAAGTTGAAAAATTGGAAGTAGATATAAGAAAACAACATTGAGATAATAATAATACTATGAGTAAGTAAAAAGAAGAAAATATCTGAAAGGCTGAAACAAAATATCGGTAAGAGGAAAATTATCAGGGAAAATAGGAAAAATATCAGGAAAAAAATAACATTAACAATGAGAAAATATGAGGAAAAACTGAAAAATTAGGTAAAATGTGAATAAAATTAATAAAACTCGGACAAATATAAGTGAAACAGAATTTTTTAGTAAAACCAAAAATTTAAATAAAATCCCTGAAAAAAAAAATATATATATACCCTGAAATACAAACAAAAAAATATATGGAAAAAAAAACTTTTCTTTGTTTCGTAGAAAATCCTGGTTCTTAAAAGGGATCAGGTAAATCCGTGGCTGGTCCATGACAAACACACACACACACTCCTTACACCCCATTATTACTTCTCCTCAAATTAGCACTTGCAAATCTCAGGGATCGAACCTTGGCCACGTCGACGCTGCTTCCTCGTGCACCACCACCGTGCCCAGGGTGGGTGGGTTTATTGCGTTTCAAGTCTATCGACTATACGAGAGCCATTAACTCACGAACCCATGGCACTCAAGTCCTTAAACTAAGGTTGCATGTCACCTGTATACTACCAGTCAACGATATATAATACGCAATGAAGTTTCAACGTAAGCTCCATGTGTATGAGATATACACCTTTCTAAGTATACATATACCACTGCTCCATATGTATACACATCAAGAGCGGGATATACTTTTTAGAATGTATCCAAAGTGCTCACAGGAAAAGCTATTTTTTCCTTTGACCTGGAATCCTTCGTGTCATAAATCCATTACTATACCGGAATGGCATTATTCTGTGTTCATACCCTGAGCTCAATTCCCAGTTGCATAGATTTATCATCCTGCAAAACCAGAAAAACTGAGGGGAAGCAAGAATAACCAAAAAGAAACAAGAATAACTATAAAGAAGCAAGAAAAAAAAAAAATAAACCTGAAGAAGCAAGATAACCTTGAAGAAACAAGAGTTTAACTAAATAAGCAAGAATAACAGTAAAGAAGCAAGAATAATCCTAATGAACCAAGAATAAACCTACAGAATCAAGATAACCTTGAAGAAACAAGAATAAACCGAAAGAAGCAAGAAATAACCTTAACGAAGCAAGAATCACCATAAGAAGAGTTAGAGTGAGGAATATTCCAACAGAGAGCAGACCAACAATAAAGCAAACCTGTTTATGTACACAGAAAGTATCCATCAGGACTCTTTGTAAACTTGTGTTGATTCTTGGCAGTGTATGGATCTTCAGGGACTTTATCTACACGCTGGTGTAGGAGCCTCTGTCTGATGCTGCTCTGCCCTTGCTTGGTTTAGACCTGATTATAACCCAGGTGCTGTAAAATCCCTTTACGGGTTTAGTGATTCCCGGTGATTTTTATAATAATAATAATAATAATAATAATCCTAGCTGTATCATTTTAAAAATCAGTATTACGAAGGATGCACACAGTACTGTGTCAGGAAAAGATAAAGAAAAGTGATATTAATATTATTATTATTATTATTATTATTATTATTATTATTATTATTATTATTATTATTATTATTATTATTATTATTATTATTATTATTATTATCTTTATCATTAATATGAAGCGATAAACCTATGTGGGGTCATTTAGCACAAAGAGGAGCGAAGGCTCGATCCTTCGTCTTATAATAACGAACCACCGTTATGAATCAAGATTCCTCGTGATGTTAAAATCATTCTTTTAGTGGAATGAGATCATTATTAGTTAGTTTTAAAAATGACACGAACACCACAGATACCAGAAAAAAAACATATGCTTCTGATACCGCATTAAAACTCTAAGGTAACATAAACTATATATGCATTTGATAAATAGTAGACAGGTGATGCCACAATATACAGAACAACTGTGAAAAAATAGTGAAATTCCAAGCGCTTTCGGGATTTCTCACATTATCAAGGGACTGTTACTTGATAATGATTTCTCACATTATCAAGGAACTGTTCCTTGATAACGATTTCTCACATTATCAAGGAACTGTTCCTTGATAACGATTTCTCACATTATCAAGGAACTGTTCCTTGATAACGATTTCTCACATTATCAAGGAACTGTTCCTTGATAACGATTTCTCACATTATCAAGGAACTGTTCCTTGATAACGATTTCTCACATTATCAAGGAACTGTTCCTTGATAACGATTTCTCACATTATCAAGGAACTGTTCCTTGATAATGATTTCTCACATTATCAAGGAACTGTTCCTTGATAACGATTTCTCACATTATCAAGGAACTGTTCCTTGATAATGATTTCTCACATTATCAAGGAACTGTTCCTTGATAATGATTTCTCCCATTATCAAGGAACTGTTCCTTGATAATGTGAGAAATCACGAACGCTACTTCCGATGGAGGTGGCAGACTGTGGGAAGACTTTACATGACTAGTGGAGTCAGAAGTTCGAGAGATTCGTGAGGAAGTTCGTGAGATTCGTGAGAAAGTTCGTGAGATTCGTGAGAAAGTTCGTGAGATTCGTGAGAAAGTTCGTGAGATTCGTGAGAAAGTTAGTGAGATTCGTGAGAAAGTTCGTGATATTCGTGAGATTCGTGAGAAAGTTCGTGAGATTCGTGAGAAAGTTCGTGAGATTCGTGAGAAAGTTCGTGAGATTCGTGAGAAAGTTCGTGAGATTCGTGAGGAAGTTCGTGAGATTCGTGAGAAAGTTCGTGAGATTCGTGAGAAAGTTCGTGAGAATCGTGAGGAAGTTCGTGAGAAAGTTCGTGAGATTCGTGAGATTCGTGAGAAAGTTCGTGAGATTCGTGAGATTCGTGAGAAAGTTCGTGAGTTTTACCTCCACGTGTTTACCCGAGATTTATAAAAACATCTGTGATGACGACTGGTAAACAACAAACCATGAATGACTCATTATTTTAATCATTATTATCATTATTAGTATTAATATTAGTAGTAATATTTATTATTGTTGTTGTTGTTGTTTTTGTTCTTAATAATAACAATAATAATAAGAAGAAGAATAACAAGAAGAAAAAGAACATGAAGAAAAAGAAAATAGCCGTAGTAGTAATAAGTATTCTCCTCCTCCTTACCCTCCTCTTCCTACTCTTCTTCCTCCTCCTGCTCTTCCTCCTCCTGCTCTTCCTCCTCCTGCTCTTCCTCCTCCTGCTCTTCTCTTCCCCCTCCTGCTCTTCCACCTCCTGCTCTTCCCCTTCCTGCTCTTCCTCCTCCTGCTCTTCCCCTTCCTGCTCTTCCTCCTCCTGCTCTTCCTCCTCCTGCTCTTCTCTTCCCCCTCCTGCTCTTCCACCTCCTGCTCTTCCCCTTCCTGCTCTTCCACCTCATGCTCTTCCACCTCCTGCTCTTCCACCTCCTGCTCTTCCACCTCCTGCTCTTCCACCTCCTGCTCTTCCACCTCCTGCTCTTCCCCTCCTGCTCTTCTCTTCCCCCTCCTGCTCTTCTCTTCCCCCTCCTGCTCTTCCACCTCCTGCTCTTCCACCTCCTGCTCTTCCACCTCCTGCTCTTCCACCTCCTGCTCTTCTCTTCCCCTCCTGCTCTTCCACCTCCTGCTCTTCCCCTTCCTGCTCTTCCACCTCCTGCTCTTCCCTTCCTGCTCTTCCACCTCCTGCTCTTCCACCTCCTGCTCTTCCACCTACTGCTCTTCCCCTCCTGCTCTTCCACCTCCTGCTCTTCCCCCTCCTGCTCTTCCACCTCCTGCTCTTCTCTTCCCTCCTGCTCTTCCACCTCCTGCTCTTCCACCTCCTGCTCTTCCACCTCCTGCTCTTCCACCTCCTGCTCTTCTCTTCCCCCTCCTGCTCTTCTCTTCCCCCTCCTGCTCTTCCACCTCCTGCTCTTCCCCTTCCTGCTCTTCCACCTCCTGCTCTTCCACCTCCTGCTCTTCCCCCTCCTGCTCTTCCACCTCCTGCTCTTCCCCCTCCTGCTCTTCCACCTCCTGCTCTTCTCTTCCCCCTCCTGCTCTTCCACCTCCTGCTCTTCCACCTCCTTCTCTTCCACCTCCTGCTCTTCCACCTCTTGCTCTTCCACCTCCTGCTCTTCCACCTCCTGCTCTTCCACCTCCTGCTCTTCCCCTTCCTGCTCTTATTTCTCCTCCTCTTTCTCCTTCTCCTCCTCCTCCTCTTCATCGTCCTCCTCCTCTTCTTCCTCCTCTTCCTCTTTCTTCTCCTCTTCCTCCTCCTTATCATAATCATCGCCATTAATATGATTATTATTATTATTATTATTATTATTATTATTATTATTGTTGTTGTTGTTTTATTTTGTTTTTCTTCATAGAAGAGCTTTGATGCTGGTGAATAGCTCTTGATCTGTGGCAATGGATCTACCTACCAGTTTCTAACCAAACCTAAATTAGCTTAAACCAAACTAGTCTACCTAAACTCGCTTTGCCTAAACTAGCTTTGCCTAAACTAGCTTTGCCTAAACTAGTCTACCTAAAGTAGCTTTGCCTAAACTAAAAGCTAAATTAATCTGAACTAAACTGGCTTAACCTAAATTAGCTTATCCTAATTTAGCTTAATTTAAACTAGCTTAACCTCAACTAGCTTAAGGTAAACTAACCTAACCTAAACAAGCGTAACCTTGAACTCGCCTAACCTAAACTAGTCTTTACTAGCTTACCCTAAACTACCCAAACCTAAACTAATCTAAACTAGTCTAACCTAAACTAGCTTAACCTATCAGAAAAGGCAGAATTACTGACAAAAGACTAATGTGCAACTAATGTGACGTTTTACTGTGGCAACGTTTCGCTCTCCAGGAACTTTGTCAAGCCGTTACTAACAATGCATGGACTCAGAAGGTATGTATAGATACCACGTGAGATGAAAGAGCATAAGTACTGCAGTAGGTCTACTGACCCAGGGACTTCCTAGTCAAACCCAGACAAATACTTTGGCGCACTACTGAATGAAGAAGACTTTTACACTTGATACCTAGCAACCCCAAACCAGCACACATGTGTGCACTGCCTAGGACCCATAAAACACATTCTGCCTCTAATACCAATCACACCAGGTATAGGTACTGCACCACAAACTGGCGAACTTCTCACTCAACAGTTTTCCTGCCTGCTGGGAACAATCAGCCCCGCTCGTCTAAAGCACTCAGGAGACGCCCGCATCAGAGACCTCTCTGTCCAGAACAAACTAAGTAGTTTCGACGTCACTTCCCTCTTCACTAAGGTGCTCACCACGCAAGCCATTAACCTTCTCCGACGTAAAGTCAATCAGGACCTTAATCTTCCATTACCTCCCGGAGATTTTGTTGACCTCATTGAACTCTGCATTAACCTCAAATGTTTCTCTTTCAACAACAGGGTCCATGAACAAACATATGGTATGGGAATGGGCTCTCCCATCTGCGCCGTCGTACCTAAGTCGTACATTGAACATGTAGAAGCTGAACTTTTCGCCAACACCATCCCCACCAGTGTCAAATAGGTACGTTATGTGGACAACGTCTTCATAACTCCCAAACGTTTTGACGTACAGAACCTACAAAGAAGACTCAACGCAGTTGAACCAGCCATCCAGTTCACACTTGAAGAAGACTTCAGATACAGTTTTTTTCTTCTCGACGTCCTAATTCATAAAATAGATAACACCCTTAAATTCCAGGTTCACAGGAAGCCTACAAACAAAAACGATCTCACACACTTCTACTCCAGTCGGGATTCTAAGACCAAACAAGGCATCATGACTAGAGGCTGGAGATGGCAGACGCAGGGAAGACCTGAGAGGAATTTGTAACAAGAAACTAGTAGAGCCAAGAGGCAGCGAGAGGGTGAACCATGTATTAAATACTTGGGAAGGATAAGAAATATCATGAAATTTACCTTTTCGCATTTACCAAATATTTATTTTAATGACATCTGTGATGCGTGTTGGTGAAAAACTAGTGATTGTGTTTGTTCCAATCCTCAGCTGGCTGAGAAATTTGTTAGCGCATATGTTTTCTTTCCATTGATTGCATGAATACAATATATATCTTGATTGGCCATTACTAACGGAACAATACTGAAATTGTTAGGCCCGTGCATAAAGCTGCCGGTTTATCAGGTTTGGAGGAAAACACGTACATGTCTCTACTAGCCAGTCAAAGTTATGCGGAATCTTTGACCTAGTAGTTTAAGACATCAAAGCGCTACTCCTGACATAGCAGCAATACATATACGCTAAGCGATAACTTTATTTCATAGATTAGAGTATCCTTGACAGATGGTGAATAGGCGACATGTGGCCTTAATGACCCTCGTGCCATCTACAGGCTTTAAACACCATCAACGTACCTCGCTGGAGAACTGTTATGTCTGGGTTCGTATCCATGTCAAGTTGAGAGATTTATTTGTAATTTCACTTATTTTTTTGTTGGGTGCAAGCATTTAATGTCTTAAGTACATGGTGCCAGCATTATCGTTGATATGACTGGAATAGCTGATGTTGATGTTACTGGTGCACCCAACTTTAGAGGAAATACTTGTCGGCCTCCACTGACAGCTCAAAGATATGAGATATGTATGACTAAGTGGTGTAAAATGTGCGTGTCACTCTCTGCCAAAGTGGAAAGTTGAAGTGTCTGGGGCGAATCCTCTGCAGGTTGAGATATTTGTAAATAATTTTACTTGTTTCTGCAGATTGCATGCATGTCAGTATATGTAAACTATATTAAATTTGTTATTTGTGTAGTAAACTCGCTGTTAGACTGAGCTCAGACGAGTATATGCTCTACCTTTCTGTTTGTAGGTTTTAGAGAAATTTATCTAGGTAGAAAATACCGTCTGTTTTTTAAAAAAGGAATTGTATTCTACATTAATTTTAAAAAGAAATATTGAATATGAAATTGTATTAAAAATATAATGTCCTAACTTATTTAGTCTTCAATAATGAGGTTGATGGCCCAAGAATTTCTATGAAAATTCTTAGCAACGAAAAATAATATAACTCGTGAAAAAAGAAATATATATGCCTGTATCCCTCGGGATATTATTGCCGGAAATATTAAAAGTATTATTGAGGCTATTAATGCAGACCTGAAAAGAAATTCTCGAATACTTAAAGACGGACTGAAAGCCAACATGACTAAATATACTATAACATTTGTAACAAAAAATTAACACAAAAGAAATAAGGTAATGAAAGTAACTGGAACGATGGAGTGAAGTATAGAGGAAATGAATGTATCCAGATATATGGGAGTGTAAATGTCAGCAGGTGAGTCTATGGAAGAGTACGTAAACCACAAAATAGACAATAGTAAAATGATAGATGGTGTGATGATGGATATATATATGGAAAGGCGCATATCTATGGAGGTAAAAAAAGGGGTATATGTCAGAGCATATTGGTACCAATGTCTTTATATGGGTGTGAAGCCACTGCTTTAAATGTTGCAGTAAAGAGGCTGGATACAGTGGAGATATCAAGTTTGAGATCAATGTGTAATGCGAATATTTTGCATAGAACTGGAAGTGTGGAAATTAGAAGACGTAATTGGATTACGAAATGTATAATTCAGGAGTCTGAGGAAGGATTGTCGAGGTGGTTTGAGCATTTACAGAGGACAGCTGAATAGGATGATCAAGAGCATGTATCTAGGATGAAAGGTGGGATAGGTGTCGTCTTTGGGAGGGTTCGAGGGAGAGGGGTGAAGGTTTTGTGTGCTAATGGCTTAAGCATCCCACAGGCTTGTGCATGCGAGTTTGATAGGAGTAAATGGCTTCCCTATATATATTTATGAAGGGATTCAGGGAACCCGATCAGCCAGAGCTGAGTCCTGGATATTGAAAGTACAGTGTCTGCACTCTGAAGGAATTAGGATGTTGCAGTTTGGAGAGTTATTTGAATTGTTATGTCTACACACCACTGGCTAGGCAGCTAGGTTAGGTTCGTAAGGAAAGAGGACAAGTGTTTCCTGACGTGGGTCTTAGTCATATAACACACAGCTGGAGCTTTGAGCCATCTGACCGAGGCCTTCCTCTGGCTTACAGGTCCACTCCTATAAAAAATATGGTTATAAGTCTTTTTTTTTAATTACTTTTTTTTGTTTACTTCTACGGGCGTCGGCCAGTGTGCTAAATGAAAGCTTAGCCTGTGTTGTGTCAAATCCTAAGAAGTTGACATCATTTTTTATAATTTATTGAGTTAAAAATAATGTCGACCATACACGTCTATAAACATAATAATTCTCATGAAAGGTATGAAATATATAATCGTCAGTGTAATAATAACATTCTTACCTCCGTCTTTGGAAGATTTCTTAAAGCTTTTCAACCCACCTAAGAAAGATGAAAGGGAAGGCTTAGGTGACGTTACAATGTATGGAGTTAGAGGGGTGGAGGTATTATCGTAATTAGTGCCCAGAGCGATGCTCTTTCTTATGAGCACAATAGCTACCCAAGCCTTTGAATTTGGTGGAAATGTGTTAGGAAATTAAATATAGGAATTAATTTAAAACAAGATATGAAGAAGAGAGGGGATGAATATATATATATATATATATATATATATATATATATATATATATATATATATATATATATATATATATATATATATATGATCTACTGATCTACAGAATGCTTGTACTACTCCAGGAGTCTACCTGGAGGGTTTTCCGGGGTCAACGCCCCCGCGGTCCAGTCCTTAACCAGGCCTCCCACCAAGGATAACCAGCACCATTTCTTCTAAAACATCACAAAAGACCATCCTGAGTATAAGATGTTCCTATCTCAACATTATACTGGAATCACAACGGCCAATTTTATTTTGCTTAATTTTAATTGTAATCCTTAAGAAAATTATCTTAGTTACTATTCCTCAAGTTATTCATTATTTATTTTTCGACTCTTGTTCAGGCGGAAGGAATTCCCCTGACAAAAGGATAGTGAGCTTTCAGGCGCTTTCGTGACTTCTAACATTATCAAGGAACTGTTCCTTGATAATGTGAGAAATTACGAAAGCCCTTGGAAGTTCACTATTCTTTTCACTATGGTTCTGCACCTTCAAGTATGAGAGGCTGACAATTAAACCCTGTGAAATCCTGTTTCCGACATCAAAGTTTTGGCATTTCAAACACCTCATAGGAGCCATTTAAGTTCAAACACTGTATTTAAATGTTATTTTCCTATATAAATATGCTATTGAACAGAGCTCTGCATACGCCATTTATTGACAGATTCCCTAAGCATAATGTAAATGTCGTTAGAGAGCAAATACAGAATGATGAAACACTTGTTTACATGGGGTTTATTGCCAGTGTATTGTTTATGAGCAGACAAATTATAATATAGGAATTAATAAAATATTTACTTATTATATTCCTGATGCTTATTCGAATAGCGATAAATTTAAGTTACCTAAAATAATTTTAAAAACGTCGAACTAAGTAATATTCTGCTATGGGAAAACTAGCAGATGCCTATTTAGCTATGTGGCGGGAGTATGGGTAGTGTAAACACTGTGAGGGGAGAGGGGCAGGTTGAATGAGTCTACAGTTCCCTGGTTTAGTGAGAGAACTTGTCTTCTGTGAGCTTTCCCTGTTTCTGGCTTATCTATTAGCTTTAAGTTCTAAAATAGCGGACCATACCACTGGCAACCTAGGTAAGTGAAGTGTGTGTGTGTGTGAACTCGCCTACAGGGGTCGCGTCACAGCTCCTGGCCCCGCCTCATCGATGGTCGCTACTTGGTCCACCATCTCCCTACTCCGTGAGCTTTATCGTACCTCCTCTTAAAGCTATGTATGGATGCTACCTCCACTACATCACTTTCCAGATTGTTCCACTTCTTGACAAATATATAAATGAAGAAATACTACCTAACATCACTGTGACTCACCTGAGTTTTCAACTTCCAGTTGTGACCCCTTGTTGCTGTGTTTCATCTCCGAAACATCCTGTTCCAATTCACCCTGTCAATTACTCTCAGTATTTTTTATGTCATTGCCATGTCTCCTCTATCCTTCTTGTTCTTCAGTGTCGTCAGGTCGATTTCTCTTAACCTCTCCTCATAGGACATACCTTTAGCTCCGGGACTAGTCATGTTGCAAACCTTTGTACTTCCTCTAATTTCTTGACGTGCTTGACCAGGTATGGGTTTCATACTGGTGCTGCGTACTACAATATGGGCCTGACGTACATAGTGTACAGAGTTTTGAACGATTCCGTACTGAGGTGTCGATATGCTATTCTTAGGTTTGCTAGGCACCCATATGCTGCAACAGTTATTTGGTTGATGTGCGCCTCAGGATATGTGCTCGGTATTATACTCACCCTAAGATCCTTTTCCTTGAGTGAAGTTTGCAGTCTTTGGACCCCCAGACTGTACTCTGTCTGCGGTCTTCTTTCACCATACCCAGTCTTCATGACTTTGCATTTGGAGTTAAATTCCAGGAGCCAATTCCCGGACCAGGACTGTAGCTGGTTATCGTGTATAAGCTCATTCCTTTCTAGGTGTCCTACCACTCTTCTCTTGATAATCTTCTCCATGACCCTGCATACTATACATGTCAGTGACACTGGTCTGTAGTTTTAATGCTACCTGTCTGTCTCCTTTCTTAAACACTGGTACTATATTTGCTGTCTTCCACACCTCAGGTAACTGCCCTGTTTCGATAGATGTGTTGAAGATTGTTGTTAGTGGCACACACAGTGTCTCTGCTTCCACGGAGAGATGTCTGGTTCCACCGCCTTTGAGGTATCTAGTTCACTTAGCAGCCTCTTCACCTCCTCCTCGGTTGTGTGTATTGTGTCCAGCACTTGTTGGTGTACCCCACCATTTCAGTTTTCTGGAGTTCTTTCTGTCTCCACTGAAAATACTTTTTTTAATCTCGCGTTGAACTCTTCACATACTTCTCGGTCGTTTCTTGTGATCTCCCCTCCTTCCTTCCTCAGCCTGATTACCTGGTCCTTGACTGTTGTTTTCCTCCTGGTGTGGTTGTGCAACAGCTTCGGGTCAGATTTGGCTTTTGATGCTATGTCATTTTCCTATTGCCGCTGGACCTCCCTCTTTATCTGTGTATATTCGTTTTTGGCTCTTATTTTCCTGGGTCTTCTATATTTTTTTCCGTTCTCTAGCGCACTTGGTTTTGGCCTCTGTACACCTTTGGGTAAACAAACGGCTCGTTCTGGTCTTCCCACTGTTTTTGTTGACCTTGGATATGAACCTCTTCTCTGCCTCCTTGCATTTTGTTGTCACATATTACATCATTTCATTTACTGATTTTCCCACCAGATTGCTGGGAAAATCATGCAGGAAATTTTTCATGCCTGTGTAGTTCCCTTTTTTGTAGTTTAGCTTCTCCCATTCTAGTCGTCCTGCTTCTCTCTCTACTTGCAACTCTACTATGTATTCGAAGCTCAGGACCACGTGATCACTAGCTCCGAGGGTCCTTTAATTTGTGATGTTTTCAATGCCTGAACTACTCTAGGTGAATATGCGGTCCAGTCTTACTGGTTCATCCTCTTCTCTCTCTCTGGTAGTGTCCCTGACATGTTGATGCATGATGATTTCCAGTACCACCTCCATCATCTTAGCCCTCCACGTTTCTAGTCCCCCATGTGGCTCCAGGTTTTCCCAGTCAATCTCTTTGTGATTGAAATAACCCAAAACTAGTAACTTTGCCCTGCCCATGTGGACCATTTCTCTGTTGCTCTCATCATACTCTTGTCTTGGCCTCCTGATATTCAGTGGTGGGTTGTACATCACTGTGATCATCACCTTCGGAGCCCCAGTCTGAAGTGTTCCTACTATGTAGCCCCTTTCTTCCCCTCTGTCCCCTCTATCCAACTCCTCAACCACTTATATTTCCTCAGTTTTTCCACCGAATCTGATATCCTGTTGGAAAGACTGAGTGTTGCTATCATTCCCGTGAGTTTGGTTTCCGTGAGTGCTATGAGGTCTGGGGATGCCTCCTTGATTCTTTCGTGCCACCCCTCTTCACACTTATTCGTTATTCCGTCTGCGTTGGTGTACCATACCTTCAGCGTCTTTTCCAAAATTGTATTCTGGGGTTTGTGGGGGTTGGGGGAATGGGAGACCATGGCAGGGTACTTTTTGAGGCTGCTGTGTAGGTGGGGTTTGTTCTGGAGCGGGGTATGAGTGTGGAGTGATGTTTGTTTTGGGTTAATTTGTGTGTGTGCGTGTGCCTGTTTCTCTGTGTGTGTGTGTGTGTGTGTCATTAGATATCATCAATTGTTATACTTACGATAACTAATATGCAATATTTCTTGTAGTTATTTGAGTATTTAACACCAGAATTGTGGTATTCACAAAAGTATCCGATTTGTTGGGGGTTCTTTTGAGGAGAATGTAGACAAGATCTTACGAATCCTGAGTCAGCAGTCTCAGAATCCTTCATCTAAGGAAGTCTCAATTTTCTGGTGTTCGTATAATGCCCCTTGACTCTCCTTATTATCATCCTCGTACTCCTTTATACAAATATGTAAAATAATTTTTTATAAATAATATTTAATAAAACATATAGATAAAATAAAATAGTCTTAGGTTTTAGGATTATGTATCTTCGCTGTACAATAATATAGTTCTTATAAGGTAATGAAAAATTTGGGAAACATAAACTTTGTTTATTTATTTATAAATTTATATATACATGATAATACACTTACTTGTAAAGACTTTTAATGCCATATTAAAACAGTTTATTTATTTTTTAAATAAGGAAGCAATTTAAGGTATAAATTGCAAAATTTTTAATTTGGACATGAAATATTTGCTCTAGTTTTAGCTTATTCAACGCCAAGGATTAAATTTTTGGTAGTGTTTTGGCTAGTCATCCAGAGGTCGGAGAAAAATGGTTATAATTCTAACCATAATTTGAAAAAGGGGTGGCCCGGTAAGCCAGTGGAAGGCCTCGGTCAGATGACTAAAAGATCCAGCGGCAGGTCATCATAATATCTTTATTTACTACAAGTACATGTAGTACATCAATGACATACTACTATATAGAAAGCCGCTTCTTATGTAGAGCATTTCGGGCAAATTAGGTCAGTTTTGTCCCAGGATGCGATCCACACCAGTCCACTAACACCCATGTACCCATTATTACTGATGGGTAAACATGGACAACCTGTGTAAGGAAACACACCCAATGTTTCTACCCTCGCCGGGAATCGAACCCGTTCCCCTCAACGTGTGAAGCGAGATCTTTTGCCACCAGGCCACGGGCCTCGTGGCCCGCGGCGGGAAACACTTGTCCTGTTTCCTGATAAATCTTACCTAACCTAACCTATCCAGAGGTCATCCTAAACAAGGAGCCTAACACGAAATTTGCTCCAAGTGCTCCACAAAACAGAGAATCCATGGTACATGAGTACCTTGTGAAAAATGCTAAACGTTTTGCCATGGCCGTGTAAACAGAGAGGTATGACAGCCTCATCTGTAAGATGATGAAGTCATACCTGGCTCATCTTACAGCAAACAAAAATAGCTCATGTGTTGGTTAATATTTATGTCTAACCAACACATGATCTATTGTTATTTGCTGTCATGTTATGTTAAAGTTTATCACTTAAATATATTTGTCATTTTTTTACACGGATCAATTGTATAGGCTTATTCCAGAGCCCAGTCGTATCTAAGGTATACTACCACCCCTTGCGATGCTACCCACAACAGTCGACTAACTCCCAGTTACCTACTTAGTATTAGGTGAAGAGTGGCAGTAGGTGTAAGGAAACATGACCAACGTTTTCACCCGTATAGGGGATCGAACCGGGCTACATGAGTATAAAATACAGAATATAACTAAGTTATTTATATGAAAATATATATTATGATAATAACAACAATCCAAAGCCAGCTATAAGAGATTTGACGAGTCAGAGTATTTTTAAAAAAATAAAAAGGCACAATACCGTGACTGGAACAATACACAATACCGTGACTGGAACAATACACAATACCGTGACTGGAACAATACACAATACCGTGACTGGAACAATACACAATACCGTGACTGGAACAATATACAACACCGTGACTGGAACAATACACAATAACGTGACTGGAACAATACACAATAACGTGACTGGAACAATACACAATACCGTGACTGGAACAATACACAATAACGTGACTGGAACAATACACAATACCGTGACTGGAACAATACACAATACCGTGACTGGAACAATACACAATACCGTGACTGGAACAATACACAATACCGTGACTGGAACAATACACAATACCGTAACTGGAACAATACACAATACCGTGACTGGAACAATACACAATACCTGCACATAAGGGAAAGAAACGACATTTCGGTCTGACCTGAACCATTAACTGTGCGGGTTATTTGTGCACAGTATTTATGTCGGCAAGGACAAATCTAGAGCTACACGCGCGTCTAGAATGACAGCGGAGATTACCTCGTTCTTAGACCACCGTCTTTAACTCCGCACGTTATTTTATAGCCTGGGTCACCTTCTTAATTATTGTATGTGAATGTGACTGACAGAAAATGAAGATCCCTCGCTGAGGGGAAAAAAAATGCGTATCGAAAATGAAGGTAGATCTAATCGTCCCCAAATATATCATTCTGTTATTGTTTAATAACATGAAGATGTAGGAAAGAAGCTGTTCTTAGGATGGTAGGCGTGACGGTTTAAAAGTTGATCATATAGATTATAAGAATGAATAGAGAGCTGTCATCATCACCCCTTCACCTCTGCTCGCTCCTGTGAGGCTCAAGCTGCCGTCCATCTTCATGATAAAGAAATGAATGCAAGGCTCTACTTTTTTAATACTAGTTTTTTGTTTTTCTTGGTAAATCCATGAGGCTTCTCCTCCTATCTTCTTCTTCTTCTTATATAAAGATTATTAGAAATATACAAGAGAAATATCTGTAAGATATCTTTATAAAAATCTTTTGAAAGGAAAGATAACGAAAGAATCCTTAAATAATGACTTGATGACCAAGAGCTGGAACGTCAAGGACACTCCCATGTTAAACCAAAAACTAGAGCTCACCTGTGGGTTACCACTGCTTCGCAGGGTAAATCTGAGCGGATATTCAAGAAGCAGCAGCTCATCCACTACCAAACTCTCCCTTAATTAAATTACTGCTGAATATTGTTTAAAACTTTTTTAGCGATATAAAAGAACCCGTATACAGCTTCAGCCTGGGTACCCTCACCCAGTGTAGCCTCAGCCTGGGTAGCCTCACCCAGTGTAGCCTCAGCCTGGGTAGCCTCACCCAGTGTAGCCTCAGCCTGGGTAGCCTCACCCAGTGTAGCCTCAGCCTGGGTAGCCTCACCCAGTGTAGCCTCAGCCTGGGTACCCTCAGCCTGGGTAGCCTCACCCAGTGTAGCCTCAGCCTGGGTACCCTCAAACTAGCTCCAAACATTTCGGTCTTGGGACCTTGTGTTTTCTAGTGTGTCTTTGAGTACAGTTTGTTGATACTGTATTCCAGGATTTCACCGAAGATAATGTTGATGATCCTAATGGGGGTTAGCTTAGGCAATTTGCATATATGTTACTATGTATGATAATTGTACTAATGTGCACCTTCACCTAAATACACTTATTTGCTGAGTGGTGAGGTGAGAGGGGTTTGGGAAAAAGTGGGTAGACGCAGCATGCCCACTTACCGATGGTCTAGGCCTCTAGGGTGAGTGGGCATCCTGCGTCTACCCGATGAATTGCCCTGCATGCCCCCATACCCTCTTCAGCAGGCTGTGGAAATCATCATCACCAGTTCTATTAGGTACCAGTATGACTCCAAAAAGATGTCAATAGGTTGGTTTTACTTTACATGTAGACAGCTGGGAACAGCTGGTAGTTTATTCTAATCTAACAACTTTTTTTGAAAATTGTTCAGATATAGAGGCCCATAACCCATTATTGGATTCCCATGCCCCCAAGGGGTATGTATCGGAGATGATTATTCCTCACAGGTCGTCTTTTACTGGTAATATTTACCTAGTCATATCCTACACCATGGCGCAATATATACACCGACCAATAAAGAAATATTTTGCCTCTGCTAATACCTGTTAATAGGTGTAAATATCCATGACTCTTCTGTAAATAGGTGTAAATATATGTAATTCACCAGTAAGTAGATATACGCACTTGTGAATCACCTGTGGAAGGGTACCGACTCACTCTGTAGATGGGTTTAGGCTCACGTATACAAGTAGATACCTGTGACGTACCAGTATATAATTGTAGACACTTGTGACTCACTTGTACATACCTGTGATTTACCTGTAGATAGATCAGGAAACGGGTGGGGTTTGAACCCATGGCAAGTGAATCATAAACCTTACAGGTCAGTGGGTTAACCACTCGGCCATGATAGCGGCTTTGAGGGGACTTAGGCTACAGTTCGCTACAGCCACGCTGTTGTAGGATTCAATTGTTAAAAAACTGCATCTGTGGTCACAGTGGAGGCCAATGTTAACTTCCCAATTGTGTACAGAAATTGTGGAGAAAATTCTCCAAAGGAGGGGGGGGGGGTATGCGCCCTTTCTACCCTTGTTTAAGGGTCCCACCCTTTCCGCCCTTAGGAAGGGGCAAGACGAGGCGCGTCTGGTTGAAAAAAAACAAATTAACACAGACCAGATGTACTGACCACAGTGTGTCACGTGGTCTGACCAAGTAGCAGCGAGTGTGTATGTGAGTTAATAGACATTTGAGATAAATGTAACTCTTTGCCGTAACAGGAAGATTACAGTAAACTGTTGTATTAGTTTCTACACTTGAAAATTACAAACATGTGTTCCAGTGATTGAAATTTAGAGAACACAAACATTTTAATTGCCACTTGTAGCAATATGTAGCAATTGTTGAAACTGTGCTGACCTCAGCGATCAAGCCCCACGAGGCACCACGAGACTGCAAGAGGCACCACGAGGCGATTAGATTGAATACGGGCTCCGAAGAGGTCATACGATGCGACGCGAGGGGTCATACAGTGCGAGGCGACGTAACTCAACAAAGACATTAGTCGTACGCGTCTGTAATTCTAATTTAATCTCCACTAACGTCGGGAAATCGGATATGAACTCTGTTCCAGCGCGTTTAGTGAATAAAATCGCGGTATATTCAGAAGTGTGCGCAGCTTCTGATTACTGCCAAAAGACAAACGTAGAGACAATCGCAAGTGAACTCCATCGAAACAAGACGGTGACTCATCAGCGGCATTCTACAATCAAGACAGCATTTCCGCCGTATATGGTGGAGCCAACACCATCGCTCACGTTACAAGAGCAAGGTATGTTTTTATGTTCTTGTCAGGCAGGGGACTGCGCAGTTCTTGTATTTCAAGAGCATCAAAATTTACCTATTGACGGCGGTTATGCGTGGACTTTTAAGTCCAAACAAGTGAGTAAACCGCCTTTCAGTCCATCAAAGACTGAAATATGGGCATATGCTCCTTTGGGGCAATAATTATACACCTTTATGTTTACCTTACAGCCCTGTGGAGAATGAGGCCATAGATGTATCCCCTGAGAAGGTGTTGGGGACGGCTGCGACATCTTGGATTCATCAATAAGCTAAGTAGCAACTTTACAGTACATTATCGTAGGAGCACATTACTCCACAGAAATATACCTGGTTAAATCTTATTAGAGGCAGATGGCCAAGTGGCTAGCGCACTGGCCTGCGAGCTTCAGGATTAACTTGTTAAGGGTTCGAACCCAACCTGTTCCATGATTTCGTGAGTACATGTAGATAGATGTAGATACCTGTGATAAGTCTGGATACCTGTGACTTTCCTGAAGATTTGTGTAGACACCTGTTACTCACCTATTGTAAGTTTATAGAAAAGTGAATATACCTGTGAATCACCAGATAAGTCTGGATACCTGTGACTTTCCTGAAGATTTGTGTAGACACCTGTTACTCACCTATTGTAAGTTTATAGAAAAGTGAATATACCTGTGAATCACCATTTGACAGGTGTAGAGACCTGTGACTCACCCGTAGATAAGAGTAGACATCTGTGAATCACTTGTAGATATGTGTAAGTACCTGTACATTGGTGTACGCACCTGTAAATACTGTGACTCATATGTAGCAGGTTTAAACACCTGTAAATAGTTGTAGATGTCTTTCGCCTATGTGTAGATTGTAGACATAATTGATTCACCTGAATATAAATGAAGAAGTCTGTGACTCATCTGAAGACAGGTGTAAACGCCTGTAATTCACCTGTAAATAGCGTATATGTATAAAACTCACCTGTAGAAAGGCGCAGATGTTTGTGCCTCACCTGTGAATCGCCTGTAAATAGGGTAGATGTCTAAAACTCACTTGAAGATAGGTGTAAAGGCATGTTACTCACCTGTAGATAGGTGTAAAGGCTTGTTACTCACCTGTAGATAGGTGTAAAGGCTTGTTACTCACTTGTAGATAGGTGTAAAGGCTTGTTACTCACCTGTAGATAGGTATAAAGGCTTGTTACTCATCTGTAGATAGGTGTAAAGGCTTGTTACTCACCTGTAGATAGGTGTAAAGGCTTGTTACTCACCTGTAGATAGGTGTAGGCACGTGATCACGGTACCAGAGAACTAGCTGGACGGAGTCGTCGCTCTTAGAGGCGGTGATATTGCAAGGAAGCACTGAGGCTGACCCAGCCACCGCCACCGCCACTGTTACGGGACCTGTCACAGGTGAGACGCACTTGTTAGTTACTTCCAGGGAGGAGTTGAAAATGTCTATCGACGTATATTTAGCAAGATCTCTCATAACTCACACGGTTAATGGGGTTTAAGGCCTATCGACTGTAAACATTCACACAAGTAAACATCATGTTTATATTACCATTATTCACCATCACTCGAGTAATTCTAATGATATCATGTCATGAAATATGTTATAATCATTCTAGTAATCTTCAGGTTATCTTTACTCAAATAATATGTTATCATTTAATAGAAAAATATCGATGAAATAAGAATGTCATCATTACTTGAGTTATCCTTACGTTATACATACATAAGTTATCCTGTGTGAGGATACTTGCTGCACCTCGTACCATGCAGTAAATACATACTATACACCAATATTTATCGTTCTGGAGAAAACGCGCGCTCTAATATACGACAACATGTTCAGCACTGCCAGACGTAATCTTCCCGTTTTCTTTTATTTTATGACTCACGAAATCGTAATGACACGATTGTAAACAAACCATACCACGGGTGGGGTTCGAACCCGCGGTCAGAGAGTCTCAGAACTCCAAACCGTGGCTTACGCGACGGTCTGGAGTTCTGAGACTCTCTAACCGCGGGTTCGAACCTTACCCGTGGTATGGTTCGTAATGACACTATTGTAAACAAACCATACCACGGGTGGGGTTCGAACCCCACCCGTGGTATGGTTTCTTTAATTTTCTTTGCTTAAGAAAGCCTAAACAAACCTCAGTTTACCTAACCCAGACTACTCTAACCTAACCTAACTCAAAATTAACCTAACTTAACGTAAACTACCCTAACCTAGCTTAGCTTAGCTTAGCCCAGTTAACGTAACCTAAGAATGGTCAAATGCTAACTTGAGCAGATACCCACGAATACTAATTCGGCGGAAATTGCTTGCTCTAACTGCATAATATATTAAGAAAATAATCAACTGTTGTGGGTAGCATCCTGGGGAGGGTCCTAGAAATATATCCTAGCAGGTTATCCTAGGTTATTAATCCTTTAGATTTATGTAATCGAATTTAAAGCTTTATATTTCTCTTGTCTCATAATTAAATAAAAAATCGCTAAAGTTATCATTACCTTAGTTATTTCTGTGTTATTAATCAAAATAATTATGATGTCATTAGTCGAGTAATTTTTATGTTATCATTATATAAGATAACATGTTATCATTATATATGATAACATGTTATCATTATATAAGATAACATGTTATCATTATATAAGATAACATGTTATCATTTGTAAATTTAATCTAACCGCAATGTCAGTTAGATTGGTGTACTACAGTGTTAATTAGACTGGTGTACCACAGTATTAGATTGGTGCACCACAATGTTAGACTGGTGCACCACAGTATTAGATTGGTGCACCACGATATTAGACTGGTGCACCACAATATTAGTTAGATTAGTGCACCTCAGTGTTAAACTGGTGCACCACAGTGTTAGATTGGTGCACCACAATGTTAGTTAGACTGGTGCAACACAATGTTAGTTAGACTGGTGCACCACAATGTTAGACTTTTACACCACAATGTTAGACTGGTGCAACCCAGTGTTAGACTAGTGCACCACAATGTTAGTCAGATTGGTGCACTACAATGTTAGATTGGTGCACCCCTGTATTAGGTGTACCCCAATATTAGTTACACTGGTGCACCAGAATGTTAGACTGGTGCACCACACTGTTAGACTGGTGCATGACAATGTTAGACTGGTGCACCACAATGTTAGACTGGTGCATGACAATATTAGACTGGTGCATGACAATGTTAGACTGGTGCACCACAATGTTAGACTTGTGCACCATAATGTTACATTGGTGCACCACAATATTATACTGGTGCACCAAAATGTGGTGGTTAGACTGGTGCACCACAATGTTAGTTAGACTAGTACACCACAATGGTAGTCAATCTAGTACACTACAATGATAATTAGATTTGTTCACTATAATGACAGTTGACTGGTGTACCAAAAGGGTAGTTAACCTGGTGCACCACCAGGGTAGTTAACCTGGTGCACCACCAGGGTAGTTAACCTGGTGCACCACCAGGGTAGTTAACCTGGTGCACCACCAGGGTAGTTAACCTGGTGCACCACCAGGGTAGTTAACCTGGTGCACCACCAGGTAGTTAACCTGGTGCACCACCAGGGTAGTTAACCTGGTGCACCACCAAGGTAGTTAACCTGGTGCACCACCAGGGTAGTTAACCTGGTGCTCCACCAGGGTAGTTAACCTGGTGCACCACCAGGGTAGTTAACCTGGTGCACCACCAGGGTAGTTAACCTGGTGCACCACCAGGTAGTTAACCTGGTGCACCACCAGGTAGTTAACCTGGTGCACCACCAGGGTAGTTAACCTGGTGCGCCACCAGGGTAGTTAACCTGGTGCACCACCAGGGTAGTTAACGTGGTGCACCACCAGGGTAGTTAACCTGGTGCACCACAAGGGTAGTTAACCTGGTGCACCACCAGGGTAGTTAACCTGGTGCATCACCAGGGTAGTTAACCTGGTGCACCACCAGGGTAGTTAACCTGGTGCACCACCAGGGTAGTTAACGTGGTGCACCACCAGGGTAGTTAACCTGGTGCACCACCAGGGTAGTTAACCTGGTGCACCACCAGGGTAGTTAACCTGGTGCACCACCAGGGTAGTTAACCTGGTGCACCACCAGGGTAGTTAACCTGGTGCACCACCAGGGTAGTTAACCTGGTCCACCACCAGGGTAGTTAACCTGGTGCACCACCAGGGTAGTTAACCTGGTGCACCACCAGGGTAGTTAACCTGGTGCACCACCAATGCAGGCATGGCTCTCCTGGTGAACCACAGTGATACTTAGGGTTTGAGTACCATTAAGATAGGCTAGTACTCCTCAAAGGTATACTGGTGCACTGCAAGAGTAGTTAGCCAGGTGCACCACGAGAAAGACAGGTTGGTGCACTACAACTGTAGTTAACATAAGATTTTCTTAGGATTTTTAACCCCGGAGAGTTAGCCACCCAGGATAACCCAAGACAGTCAGTGCGTCATCGAGGACTGTCTGTCTTATTTCCATTGGGGTCCTCAATCTTGTCCCCCAGGATGCGACCCACACCAGTCGACTAACACCCAGGTACCTATTTGCTGCTAGGCGAATATGACAACATGTGTAAGGAAACACGCCGAAATGTTTCCACCCCGCCTTGAATCGAACCCGGGTCCTCCGTGTGTGAAGCGAGAGCTTTAGCCACCAGGCGGTAATTTCTCTCCGGTAACGTGACTCCCTTTCAGTTAAATATTTAACTGGAGTTAGTTTAGGAAAGATTCGTCAGGGAACAGGACAAGTATTTCCTGACGCGAGTCTTAGCCATACGAAAACCCGCCCACAGGAGCTTTTGGTTATCTGACCGAGGCCTTCCACTGGCTTACCTGTCCACCCCTTTAAAAGTGAAATCCACGTTAATTCCAGTAGTTCTGAAAACCTAACTACCGTAACAAAATATATCCTAAAACTTCTTAACCTAATCTGACTTGATGTAACCTAACTTTATTTAAGCTAATCTGCCTTAAAATAACATAAACAAAATGAAGTCTAACCTAACCTACACTTAATCCAACCTAACTGTGTCTGTAATTATAATTCTATTACTAACCTAACTTTACCTTCCCTAACTTCATCCCGCCTAACCTAACCTAACCAAACTTAGCCTAACTTAACCTAGCCTAGCCAGCGTAACTTCATCTACCTAATCCAACATGACATTACATAACATCACATAGCATCACATAACATAATAAACCATCACATAACATTACACAACTTCACATAGCATCACATAACATTACATAGCATCACATAACATTACATAGCATCACATAACATTACATAGCATCACATAACATTACATAACATCACATAACATAATAAACCATCACATGACATAACATTATCTTGTTTAACCTAAACATATATATTTTAATTTTATGTTTCAGTAGGTATTTTAAATACACTTTTAAATAACATTTTCTAATTTAGTTTTTTCAAATATGTGGAGTGAAATTAATTGGAGTGTAAATTACAGAGAGTCAAATTTATCAGAGTCAAATTATCAGAGTCAAATTTATCAGAGTCAAATTATCAGAGTCAAATTATCAGAGTCAAATTATCAGAGTCAAATTATCATAGTCAAATTATCATAGTTAAATTATCAGGGTTAAATTACCGGTTAGTTAACCAGGTGCACCATAAGATTAGTTAGCCTGGTATACCACAAGCAAAGAGAGGCTGGTTCACTTCAATGGTAGTTAACCTGGAATACTTCTAGGAAAGTTAGCCTGGTGAACCACCAAGGTTGTTATTCTGGTGAATCACAAGGATAATTATCCTGGTGAACCACGAAGGTTGTTGGTCTAGTAAATTACAAAGATACCACAAGTATATTTTGCCTGATTCACTTCTAGAGTAGTTAATTAACCTTGTGGACTGTAAACGTAATTAACCTGGTGCACCACCAAGCGTAATTAGGATGCTGTGATTGGCAGATTAATGATCATTAACTCTAAGCTCAATAATTAATGAAGTCAGGCGACGAAAAATTGCCACGTTAATGGTTGATGAATTAAAATGTGAATAATGTTGAGGTGGTGGTGATGGTGAGGGTGGTGATGGTGGTGGTGATGATGGAGGTGGTGATGGTGGTGGTGGTGATGGTGGTGGTGATGATGGAGGTGGTGATGGTGGTGGTGATGATGGTGGTGGTGGTGATGGAGGTGGTGATGATGGTGGTGGTGGTTATAGTGATGGTGAGGGTGGTGGTGATGATGGTGGTGGTGATGGTGGTGGTGATGGTGAGGGTGGTGCTGGTAGTGATGGTGATGATGGTGGTGGTGATGGTGGTGGTGATGGTGAGGGTGGTGGTGGTAGTGATGGTGAGGGTGATGGTGATGATGGTGGTGGTGATGGTGGTGGTGATGGTGAGGGTGGTGCTGGTAGTGATGGTGAGGGTGGTGGTGATGATGGTGGTGGTGATGGTGGTGGTGGTGATGGTGAGGGTGGTGGTGGTAGTGATGGTGAGGGTGGTGGTGGTAGTGATGGTGAGGATGGTGGTGGTAGTGATGGTGAGGGTGGTGGTGATGATAGTGGTGGTGAGGGTAGTGGTGGTGGTGATGGTGGTAGTGGTGATGGTGGTGGTAGTGATGGTGAGGGTGGTGGTGATGATGGTGGTGGTGGTGGTGGTGATGGTGGTGGTGGTGATGATGGTGGTGGTGATGTTGGTGGTGGTGATGGTGGTGGTGATGGTGGTGATGGTGGTGGTGGTGATGGTGATGGTGAGGGTGGTGGTGATGATGGTGGTGGTGAGGGTGGTGGTGGTGATGGTGAGGGTGGTGGTGATGATGGTGGTGGTGAGGGTGGTGGTGGTGGTGATGATGGTGGTGGTGATGGTGATGGTGATGGTGATGATGGTGGTGGTAGTGATGATGGTGGGGGTGGTAGTGATGGTGAGGGTGGTTGTGGTAGTGATGGTGAGGGTGGTGGTGGTAGTGATGGTGAGGGTGGTGGTGGTAGTGATGGTGAGGGTGGTGGTGGTAGTGATGGTGAGGGTGGTGGTGGTAGTGATGGTGAGGGTGGTGGTGATGATGGTGGTGGTGAGGGTAGTGGTGGTGGTGATGGTGGTAGTGGTGATGGTGGTGGTAGTGATGGTGAGGGTGGTGGTGATGATGGTGGTGGTGATGGTGGTGGTGGTGATGGTGGTGGTGGTGGTGATGATGGTGGTGGTGATGTTGGTGGTGGTGATGGTGGTGGTGATGGTGGTGATGGTGGTGGTGGTGATGGTGATGGTGAGGGTGGTGGTGATGATGGTGGTGGTGAGGGTGGTGGTGGTGATGGTGAGGGTGGTGGTGATGATGGTGGTGGTGAGGGTGGTGGTGATGATGGTGGTGGTGAGGGTGGTGGTGGTGGTGATGATGGTGGTGGTGATGGTGATGGTGATTGTGATGATGGTGGTGGTGGTGATGATGGTGGGGGTGGTAGTGATGGTGAGGGTGGTTGTGGTAGTGATGGTGAGGGTGGTGGTGGTAGTGATGGTGAGGGTGGTGGTGGTAGTGATGGTGAGGGTGGTGGTGGTAGTGATGGTGAGGGTGGTGGTGGTGATGGTGGTGATGGTGAGGGTGGTGGTGATGATGGTGGTGGTGAGGGTGGTGGTGGTGATGGTGGTGGTGAGGGTGGTGGTGGTGATGGTGAGGGTGGTGGTGATGATGGTGGTGGTGAGGGTGGTGGTGGTGATGGTGAGGGTGGTGGTGATGATGGTGGTGGTGAGGGTGGTGGTGGTGGTGATGATGGTGGTGGTGATGGTGATGGTGATGGTGATGATGGTGGTGGTGGTGATGATGGTGGGGGTGGTAGTGATGGTGAGGGTGGTTGTGGTAGTGATGGTGAGGGTGGTGGTGGTAGTGATGGTGAGGGTGGTGGTGGTAGTGATGGTGAGGGTGGTGGTGGTGATGGTGGTGATGGTGAGGGTGGTGGTGATGATGGTGGTGGTTTTGATGGTGATGGTGGTGATGGTGGTGGTGATGGAGTTGGTGATGATGGTGGTGGTGGTGATGGAGTTGGTGATGATGGTGGTGATGGTGGTGGTGATGATGATAATGGTGGTGGTTGTAGTGATGGTGGTGGTGGTGGTGGTGGCGGTGGCGATGATGGTGATGGTGGTGGTGATGGTGGTGGTAATGGTGGTGGTGATGGTGGTTTTGATGGTCAAGATAGTGGTGGTGATGGTGGTTATGGTGGTCATGATGGCGGTTGTGATGGTAGTAGTGGTGGTGGTGGTGATGGTAGTGGTGGTGATGGTGGTAATGGTGGTGGTGATGGTGGTAATGGTGGTAATGGTGGTGGTAGTGATGGTGATGGTGGTGATGGTGGTGGTAGTCGTGGTGATGGTGGTGGTGATGGTGGTGGTGGTGATGGTGGTAGTGGTGATGGTGGTGGGGATGGTTGTGGTGATGGTGGTGGTGATGGTGGTTTTGATGGTCAAGATAGTGGTGGTGATGGTGGTTATTGTGGTCATGATGGCGGTTGTGATGGTAGTAGTGGTGGTGGTGGTGATGGTAGTGGTGGTGATGGTAGTGGTGGTGATGGTGGTAATGGTGGTGGTAGTGGTGGTGATGGTGGTGATAGTGATGGTAGTGGTGGTGATGGTGGTGATGGTGGTGATATAGTGTAATGATACTGATATATTTTATAGTGCATTAAGAAGATTTTTCAACAAGTAAATTACATCACCTCCAGTATCTTACAGAGTTCTTAAGGATACACATTATATTAAGCCTTACTGAGGAAACTTGAGGTTTTAAATTTGTTTATAAGTACGTAATGTATTAAAGTACTCCTTAACTTAATTTTATTTTTAAAGGACTGGTAAGCCAGGAAAAGGCCTCGGTCAGATGACCGAAAGCTCCAGTGGTGGGTCATTAGATGACTAAGACCAGCGTAAGGCAACAATTCTCCTGCTTCCTGGTGATTCTTACCTATCCTATAGAATACTTCTTTCCACAGCTTAAATTTCATAATATTCAAACATTCCTGAAGATTATGGGTTTTGTGCCGTGTGATCTGAGGTCCTGTCTTGTTTATATGTGTTCAAGTGTCTGAGGCGGTAATGCGCTTACACGGGTAGTGCCTGGTATGTAACTTCACTGTATCTCAGAGCATGTAGGTTGATCTTTATGTTCTGGCCTTTCTGTATTTAAACCATCTAATTATATGAGAATGGATCACTGTTAAGTAAATAACCACGGAAACCAGTGGCTTTAAAGCGAAGAACATTAGGCACTCTAGACGCCCTAGACCTCAACACCACCATGGAAGATGACGTTAGGTGTCAAGTGAGGACACTAGGCATTGTTTCCCGTATATATATACGTATATATATATGTATATGTATGTATGTGTGTGTGTGTGTGTGTGTGTGTGTGTGTGTGTGTGTGTGTGCATATATAAGTCACTCTGACTCAAATAAGTCACTCTGTCTGACTTTTTTGGGTTATCCTAGGTTCTCTACACATATGCTGCTATGTATGATGTTCAATGTAACTGTATTTGTGTATACCTGAATAAACTTACTTACTTTCTTACTTACTATATATATATATATATATATATATATATATATATATATATATATATATATATATATATATATATATATATATATATATATATATATATAAACATTGATTATAAATTCGTTTTGCATTAGCTCTACTGAAGCTTAGTAACACCAAATAACTCTGGGCTGACTCGAGATAAGTTGGTCAGGTTTAAGCTGCATTATGTTACATTAATAAAGCGAGACTTGGTTAGGACGCTAAGCTTATTTGGAGTAAAATATAAATAAATGAAAGTGAATTTATTTCACAGAAATTTATCTTTTAGTGCATAAAAATAAATGATGTTGAGATGGTATGTTGTTATGATCAAAGTTATGTAGGGACTTGATAATGATGTTGAGATGGTATGTTGTTATGATCAAAGTTATGTAGGGACTTGATAATGATGTTGAGATGGTATGTTGTTATGATCAAAGTTATGTAGGGACTTGATAATGATGCTGAGATGGTATGTTGTTATGATCAAGGTTATGTAGGGACTTGATAATGATGTTGAGATGGTATGTTGTTATGATCAAGGTTATGTAGGGACTTGATAATGATGTTGAGATGGTATGTTGCTATGATCAAAGTTATGTAGGGACTTGATAATGATGTTGAGATGGTATGTTGTTATGGTCAAGGTTATGTAGGGACTTGATAATGATGTTGAGATGGTATGTTGTTATGATCAAGGTTATGTAGGGACTTGATAATGATGTTGAGATGGTATGTTGTTATGATCAAGGTTATGTAGGGACTTGATAATGATGCTGAGATGGTATGTTGTTATGATCAAGGTTATGTAGGGACTTGATAATGATGTTGAGATGGTATGTTGTTATGATCAAGGTCATGTAGGGACTTGATAATGATGTTGAGATGGTATGTTGTTATGATCAAGGTTATGTAGGGACTTGATAATGATGCTGAGATGGTATGTTGTTATGATCAAGGTCATGTAGGGACTTGATAATGATGACAATAACTCTACACTTAATATTTTTTCATTAATACTACTACTACTATTTCCACTAATACTACTACTACTAGTTCTACTACTACTGCTACTACTACTACTACTAATACTACTACTATTACTTCTACTACTACTGCTACTACTACCAAAAATAATAATAATAACTATAATAATAATTACAATAATAATAATAATAATAATAATAATAATAATAATAATAATAATAATAATAATAATAATAATAAATATTAAGTCATAATAAGGTAAATAGTGTGCGTAGCTCCTCGTGTAGTTAGTTATAATGTGTGGAAATGGTGAGAATTTTTTTTTCTAACCTGACCTAATGCAACCCAGCCTAAACTAACCCAGAATTGCTGCTCTTTTAGGTCTGGTTTGGTTATCTTAGATCAAGTTTTGTTATCTTAGATCAGGTTTGGTTATCTAAGATCAGGTTTGGTGATCTTAGGTCAGGTCTGGTTATCTTCGGTCAGGTTTTGTTTTGTTAGATTAGGTTTGGTTATCTTAGGTCACGTTTGGTTATGTTAGGTTAGGTCTGGTTATCTTAAGTCAGTTCTGGTTATCTTAGGTCAGGTCTGGTTATCTTAGGTCACGTTTAGTTCTCTTAGGTCAGGTTTGGTTATCTTAGGTCAGGTCTGGTTATCTTAAGTCAGGTTTGGTTAGCTTAGGTCACGTTTGATTATCTTAGGTCAAGTCTGGTTATGAAATATACAGGGTTTTTTCCCCCAACAGAACAAAATATAACTGTCTACATTACACTAAACATTAAACATTAGTGAACTAAGGATAATAAACTTTCGCAAAGCTCAAACCCGGAGACTTACATTCATTACTAGGCAAGTTTCTTATTAATAACAACAACAACAGCAACATCAAAAGCAGCAGACAAAACAATAGCAACATAAAAGACAATACCAAAACAGTAATAATAATAATAATAATAATAATAATAATATTATTATTATTATTATTATTATTATTATTATTATTATTATTATTATTATTATTATTATTATTATTATTATTATTATTATATCCAGTCTCTATTCCCGGTAAACATCACAATACTCTTTTCGTTTATTGATTATTGAAACAAATCTTCCCTTCCCTCTCCCCCAATCATCCTCTCCCCTTTATACTTCTATCTTTCCCTCTCTTCGTTTGAAGTATTTTGCTAAAGAGGACTACCTGTACTCTAGCTACGTACATGCGTGGCTGAAATGGCTCATTGCTAACAAAGAGAGGAGAATGACGCAATTTGCTGAACGTTAACCGGGATAGCATTTCGCTTCATACCGCTGGTAAACAGGTAGTCCAGAATTATTTGTGAGGTGTCATAAGGATTCAAGTGACCACCGGTGTTCTCTGTATCGTATCATGTTGATCTTAATATTTGCAGAGTGCTTGCCCGACTAAGGTCTTGAAAGACTAAGAGGGTTTTGTTTGAAGCCGAAGACAAGTTACATATCAGCTTTGAGTGGGAATAGCGACATCAGTGTACGTTTTCACAGAGTGCACTTATCATTACAGTGAGATCCGCTTTTTGAGTTACTGAAACACTTTACAGTTGTTCTTTGAGTTCAAGTGTGTCTGATTTGTTAAGTGTGTTAAAGTTTTGAAGGAGATCCTCTATGACTCAGGGGTCCCCAAGTAGTCAGTAACGACCGCTAACGTTCATTGTGACTATCGAAGGTCTCGATAAATGGCTAGGGGTCAAAAGGGGGTTAGTACTTGGGTGAAGCTGATTTTAGCCATACAAATGTAATTCTAACTAAGCAGAGGAACAGACTTAACCTGGAAGACCGTGGCGACTTACCACTAAAACTCACCAATCACCAACCAAATATCAGTGCCCTTGTTGACGCTCCTCTGATACATCCATAACATTAATAATCTCAACAGTTTCAGTAAAAAAACTCAACAGTTTCAGTAAAAAATATATGAGTTCAATGAACCCTCTGAAACTTCATGAAGAGGTCGAGTAGCTGAAGAGGTTGGGGACCTCTTCTCCATGTAATCTCAGTTTTCCAAAAGAGAACAGGCTACGATCTTTGTACCCTTTTTTTTTCTTATTGTTTATTTCTTAATGATGATAAGAGCTTCGTTGCACTTCTCCGCACTTCCTCTAATTTGATCTTAAGTCTTTTTATGTAGTTTTGGTATCTACCCTGGACAGCATAAAATGAGGTCTGACATGCGCACTATACAGTGTTAATTTGATTCTTGTGTTTTGTAAGCAAATATTTTAGCTAGAAAATCCTTACATATGTTGTTAATCAACGTATAGAATGTCATTGCTAATTGTTACTCCTTACTAATTATTACTCCTTGCTAATTATTACTCTTACTAATGATTACTCGTTGTTAATTATTTCTCCCTTCTAATTGTTACTCCTTGCTAATCATTTATCCTTGCTAATTATTACTCCTTGTAAATTATTGCTTCTTGTTAATTATTACTCTTTGATCGAAGTTAATGGGTCTCTCAACATATACTTGTGCTTAACATGATGTATGGCATCAAAATACATTGCTTCATCCTACCTAATTTTGAAAATGATCTTAAAGTCTACGACAAGCATTCCAGCTCATTTATCCTCCATTAAATAATTTTATCATCAACCATAGATAAATTAATTTTCTCCAATTTTTTTTTGACATCCTTGAATTTAGATGCTTCGAGATAATTTATGAAAATTGTGATCTTTGAAAATTATTTTATATTTTATTCATGGATTAAGGTAAATTCGTAAGTGTGAGAAGTGAATTAGATGGGAAAGAGTGATAGGTGAAGATGATGGGGGAAGATATCAGCAGAAAGGAAGGCGAGGGAAAGGAGTCAACCATAAATCTGTGTCATAGACTAAATTAGCTTTTAAGGTTGGACAATCAGAGAGGATTATTTAGTTTTGTTTTTTCTGATGAGGGTCAATCCTGTGTAGGGCATCTAGCGCAAAGATTGCTTGCCTCCCGAGCCTCCACCAGTTAATTGCTACATGGTCTATGACCAGTTTACGCTGTTGATGATCGTGTCCGGGTCTCTGACCAGTTCACGGTGTTAATAATTGAGACCTGGCCTTTGACCAGTCACACTGTTGATGATCGAGGCTTGGTCTTTGACCTGTTACGATCTTTAAAATTACGGCTTGGTTTCGGACCAGTTGATGCAAGTGAAGGAGGGAGGACCGAGTAAACTTACCAGGAAGTAGAAGAAATAGGGAGAAATAAAAATAGGGACCCGTTAATAGTGGTGTTCCATAGGAGTCATTACTGGGCCCCTTGTTCTTTACAATAAATATAATACGACATTAATAAGGGAATAAAGACATAAGCAAGTTTGACGATTACAGTAAAATAGGCTGTCTGATATATTTTCATGAGGCTACTAGAGTGCTACAGGATAATCTGGATATGTTGTTGTAGTGGTCGGAAAAGTGTTAGATGCATTTTGGTGTGAACGATGTGTTCTAATTTTTGGAAAAGAAAATAACCATTGCGTATATAAACTAGATAACGAAGATATCACTCAGACTGAATGCGAGAAAGACTTAGCGTTCTATTCAAGTGCGTAAGTGTTTGCAATAAGGCTTACTGAATTCTTGGCTTCATATCAAGAAGTTTAAATAACACGAGTCCTCAGGTTATACTTAGGCTTCATATATCGTTGGTAGGCCTCTTTTAGTTTATGTTGCTTGGTTTAAGTCTCTATATTACATAATGAACATAAATGCGTTAAAAAAAAAAAGAGAAAAATTGCGAAGTTGTTCCCATGTACAAGAAATCTTTCTTATGACGATAAGAATGAGGGGAATAAAGAGACGTGACTGAAGTGTAAAAGTGGAAACCGGGAATAAAAAGAACATAAATAAAGTGCTGAAAATATCAAACTAAGAAAGAGTTAGAATCAAAGAGAATCGTGGAACACACTCCTGAGGAGCGTCACTGAGGTGAGAACTTTAGGTAGCTTGTGTGGGTATGATTTAAACTTGCCTAGCATGGGCCAGTAAGGCTGCTGCAGTGTTCCTTCTTTATTATGTTTTTAATAACTTAATATTTTTCTTTAAGAGGTAAACCTGTGTGGGTCATTTAGCTCATAGGGAAGCTCGATCCTTCGTCCGCTGGTGTTGGGGAAGAAAGATGGTGGAGAGGGAGAGTTAGAGGTTTTGTGGATAGGTGGTGTACCGGCTGAGGGACTGATTACCTCAAATTCCTTCTGATATTCAACATTATTCTTTGTATTGGACTGATGAAGCCACTGTGGGGAGAAACGTTTCCAGAGTAAAGATACCCAAGTGTTGCATATGTGTCTAATTTATCAACTTGTCGGTTCTCTGAACCATTCATCTACACTTTTATGTTTGCCTGCCAAGTATTGACTACACAGGTTATTCAGTTGATTTGAGCCTCTAGCGATGTCCTAGGCACTATAATCACTCTTAGGTTTTCTCTATGATTTAAATCTGTAGCCTCTGTCCCCAGAGTCTGTCCTCCAAGCTTGGTCTTCTGTCCCGTTATCAGTATTCATAACTTTGCATTTGCTGGGGTTGAATTTAAACAACCACTTACCCTGCAATTTGTCCATATCAATTTCCAGCTGTTTTTATTCTCCCTATTAGTTTTACAACATCAGTAATCCCTTCAGGTATATCATTCCACTAAGGCATTCTTTCGTCCATCGAAGAACGTTCCCTTTTATTCCTGCCTACGCCTCAAGTGTTTGCCACAGTCTCTTGTGGACTACAGTATCAAACGCCTTGTTGTTGTCTAAGAAGATGCAATCCACCCATCTCTCTCTAGCTTGTCTCAAAACCGTTACTTTTGTCAGAGAATTCCATTTGGGTGGTACGACAAGATTTGTCTTCTCTGAACCCATGACGGGGATTGTTTATGAAACAAATATTCCTCCCAGTACTGCACCACTCTCCTTCAGATCACCTTTACTTTGCATGTTACGCATGTCTGTCAAACTGGTCTCTAGTTCACCGCTTCTTGCCTGTCTCCTGTTTTAAACAGAGACTATTTTGGAGAGAACATCTCTAATCATTTAGATTGCACTCTCTATAACAAAGACAGCTATATGATAATATATACATGTAAGATCATGAGAGCATAGTCCCAAATCTACACATAATAATGTACCGGAGCGAGAGGGGTGGGAGGAAGTATATACCTGTCTTTCAAATCTACGACAACTGTGCTATGTTCATTTACTTGAAGATTATAGCTAGTGGTTTGGTTTATACTTCTGCTTCCTCCTGCAGAATCTATGGTGATACCGTGTCGTGTCTCATTGCCTTTGATGCTTCCAACTGCATCAAAAGTTTTCCATCTTCGATCTCTGTTGTGTATGGTTTCCAGTACCTGTCTGTGTACTCCTTCCTCTAGGGCTTCTGCCATTGCCCTTATATCATCGAAGAAGAACTCTTCAGATCCTTAGTTCCAAACCTCGCATACTTCCTTGTAATTTTTTGTGAGATCTCCTACTTTATTCAGTTTAATTACCTGACATTTATCTGTCGTTTTTCCTTCTGATGTGTTGTGAATCATTTTTAGTTCAGACTTGGACATTGTCACTATGTCTTTCTCATATTGTTTCTCAAACTATCTTTTTACTCATGCATTTTCTTTTCTGGATTATCCGTGCTTCCACCCTGTTGTGCTTCTCTCTTTCTTGTCTCTCTGCATCTCTGGTTCAACTAATGGCTCTTTTTGTCTTTGCTACTGCCTCCTTCTTCTGGAAATGAAGCTCTTCTCTGCCTTCCGGCACTTTCCTGGTGGTGCCTGTGTGTGTGTGTGTGTGTGTACTCACCTATTTGTGGTTGCAGGGGTCGATTCATAGCTCCTGGCCCCGCCTCTTCACTGATTGCTACTAGGTCCTCTCTCTCCCTGTTCCATGTGAGCTTTATCAAACCTCGTCTTAAAACTATGTATGGTTCCTGCCTCCACTACGTCGCTTTCTAGGCTATTCCACTTCCTGACAACTCTATGACTGAAGAAATACTTCCTAACATCCCTTTGACTCATAGGAGTCTTCAACTTCCAATTGTGACCCCTTGTTTCTGTGTCCCCTCTGTGTGTGTGTGTGTGTGAGGGGAGTGAGAGAGGGGGTGTGAGGACTGCCGCTCACCAGTCTGCATAATTAGTGTGCAGGTGGATGCAATTTGCGGGTATTAAGCAATGTTATGAGGGATCAACGTTTTTCTGGTCTCCTTGAAATTATGGGTTTGTTTATTTAATTTCCATTTATTTTTATTTAAGCTTATTTAATTTTTTCGAAAGATATATAAGAATATATTTTTACTGTGTACTGTATATTCATTCAGAGACCTAAAATATATACTATTTTAATAGTGTGACCTCTTCATGTATGTAACTATCAAACTATGTTTAAAATGTTTACAATTATTAATTATTTTTTTAATTTATACTGCAATTTATATGAATGTTTTAGTAGTAAGTCTTTTTTGCTTAAAGAGTTTGCATTTTTCATTATTAAATACTTCGGTTGTAATGAAAATTTTAAAGTTACACGAAATACTTAAAAGAAACAGAATATAACTAGTGTATTGGAGACAAAAATAATTTTCCTATAAAGACGCAAGTGAGATTTAGGGACGTAAGAAAGTATTTTTCTTAGTCATCGAGTGGTAAGTGAAGATATAGTGGAGGCAAACACCTTCAACAGTTTGAACAGTAGATATGACTGAGTCAGACTCGGCAGATGCAACATTTCCCCGACGAAAAGCAGGGGCGCCACGAGTACACTGAGAGATAACAGAATAAGTGTCCGGGGCCCAAGACTGTTCAACTGCCTCCCAGCATACATAAGGGGGATTACCAATAGACCCCTGGCTGTCTTCATGAAGGCACTGTGGTTCGTACGTCAGTTTGCGTGCGGCCAGCAGTAACTGCCTGGTTGATCAGACCCTGATCAGCCATGAGGCCTGGTCTCAGACCGAGCCGCGGGGGCGTTGACCCCCGAAACCCTCTCCAGGTAAACTTCAGGAGTCCTAGAGAAACGAGACTGATGAAGACAGTAGATATAAGTTTAGAAATAATGACTCGACCTCTACAAATACAGTGAGGGATGAAGAGACTGAGCGAGGGTAACGTCTGGTGTACCTCAAGGGTCGATACTGATGCCCCTACTATTATTGATATACGTAAATGCAATAACTGAAGGAAATGAATCATGAGTGTTAATATTTCCCGAGAGACAAGAAAAACTGGGAGACTATAACACGAACAAAGGCAAGGCATTGAGGATTTGAGGAAGACAAGTAAGACCAGAAGCAGAGTTCAGTCAACTATAAAAAAGTCATATGTGAGGAAAATAAAGACCTTAGGGTGATAAATAATTTAAGTATATGCATCGAAAGGTGTTCACAAACTGGATAGCATCGGCAGTATACACAAGATTTCCAATTTCTTGAATAGAATTCAGAAGAATAAGTAACAGAACATTATTTCGGATATATCCACTAAATCTATAAAGTCCAAAGCCCAGATCAAACACTTGTAAAGCTTATAAAACGTAAACGTTTTTTGTCGAGAAACTGAGGAAGAATGCAGCAGACAACACGAACTGACTTTGACGCGAAGACATGATAACTAGAAGACAATCAGAGACAAACTCCTAAAGAGGAATAAAAGTAGGACAAAGATAAGATAAGATTTTCTTAGGATTTTTAACCCCGGAGGGTTAGCCACCCAGGATAACCCAAGAAAGTCAGTGCGTCATCGAGGGCTGTCTGTCTTATTTCCATTGGGGTCCTCAATCTTGTCCCCCAGGATGCGACCCACACCAGTCGATTAACACCCAGGTACCTATTTGCTGCTAGGTGAACATGACAACAGGTGTAAGGAAACACGTCGAAATGTTTCCACCCCGCCGGGAATCGAACCCGGGACATTTAGCCAGGCTCCTGGGAACCAAGCTAAATGTGTCGGGTTCATTTCCCGGCTGTACGCAGTATTGTTATTTGTTTAAAACCACTTTATTCAGTGGATGCTTTATTATATGTATGTACATAGTATGATAACCACGAACGAGTGGTATATAATCAATAACAACACTGCCACTAGCCGGGGAATCGAACCCGTGTTGTTTTAGCCCGCCTCATGGTGAGCAAAAATTCACGACTCTCTAACTCACTGAACCATACAATCCTACAAAGATCACGCACCCGGCAGAGGTAGGTGTTGTACCGTGATCCGAGGACATACGATGGTGTGGGTTCTTCAGAGTGGTGCCTATGCTAACCTTCCTATGGTGTATAAATATACCTAGTTGGATGAATCTTATTGTAGCCAGCTGGCCCAGTGGCTAACGCGTCGGTCTGGAGTTTTATGACTCTCTGATCGCGGGTTCTAACCCCGCCCGTGGTATGGTTAGCAGTATATATATAGTATTGTAACCACGAACGAGTGATATTTAGTCAATAACAACACTGCGACTAGCTCGTTCGTGGGCTAAAGCAACATGGGTACAATCCCCCAGCTAGTCGTGTTGTTATTGTTGTTGTTAGTGGTACCTCTACTTACGAGCAGCTCAAAACTCGAACAATTATGTAAGTGTATTTTTGTAGGTGCTTTTGTAAGTGTATTTTTGGGGGTCTGAAATGGATTAATCTAATTTTCATTATTTCTTATGGGAAAAAATTCCTTCGGTATCGGCACTTGAATATCCGACTGGAACGAATTTTACTAGTAAGTAGAGGTACCACTGTATATATATATATATATATATATATATATATATATATATATATATATATATATATATATACTTGATACAGAAACTTTAATGGATATAGTCAAAGTAAATTGAAATGTGTGTCAACGACCACTCTTCAAATTATTCATTCAGCTCCTCGGAGTTGGGGGACACCCAGGATGCAGGAGATTATTCCCCACTGCACAACAACACTATGATGTTGCAACAGAAAATTAGCTGCTCTGGGATGCTTAGTTTCTTTTATGAGTCTTTTGCGTAACTTCAGGAACATGGATGCGCTTGTTTACCCATGATCACATTTAATGATGAGCAAATTCTTTCTAGACTGTTGGGGATTCCTTAAAATAGCAGTTACACTTTCATCCCTGCTGTGTTGGAGACAGATATCATGCAGTGAGGATGCACATGTGTTACCAGATACTATCAGCTTTCCATATGTACGGTGTTGTAAGGTAATTCCATCTGGATGCTTTTGACTGTCATTGGATCCGCATAGATAAGGCGACTCCTGTATTGCTGGCCATCCAAACGTTGTAAGGCTCCTCTTGATGATGTTGTTAATCTCTTACTTTGAGATCTTTACCTTCTACTGGCGGCAAACGAGACGGTGGTACGCCAGTGCACTGCCCCAGATACACCGGTGTTCGGTAAGAAAATTGGCGGCAAGAAGAACATCTATAATACGACAGGTCTAAGGGTTCAGGCGCGAGACTAGAGAAAAACAGGAATAGCCTCGCATGAGGAGTTCTCAGTTCTTTGAGACGATCTCTGCCCTTCTCCGATACACTCTTAAGCAATGTTGAGGCTATATTTTTCCAATATTGGACAGTCTCAGAGCAATTCTCCGCTGTTGGAAGGGCTTAATGGTCTGGTTAAGAAACCGGGTTGAAAATCCTATTTCCTGATTCCACTGCTGAACTTTGGCTTGTGAGCACCAACAGTATGTTACTGTTCGTCAGGTTGATGAATAAGATACATGTGCAACACTAAGGTATATTCTTTTGCTGTGTCATATACATCAACTGGTCGAAATTGTGTGTAACATCAATAATAAGATACACGTCTATCAGGATACATTGTTACTACTAATTCTCTAGACGCCACACAAGAAAACAGTGTTACTTGATCCCACTGCCCATCTTACAGAGAGTCCTGTTCATTTAGTTTTGGGTTATCGTATGAGCGAGCACATCTGACAAAAATATATTAGTCTGACAGACTCAAGCACTTTGTGAGAAGGTACGAAGAGATTGTTCCAATCTCTTCAAATCATTCAGTTTATCTTTGAGAATAACGTCAATTACATCAGTTCCCAGATGGATTCCAGTGAGGACCTGACTGAGGCACCTGGTAGTATGTTTCTCACTCCATCAACTATTTGCTTGTTAGCTTATATCATTTCGCATTCGATAGGTTTAGGGACGAGCTCCACTGCTTGTCCCTGTATCTTTATGATCTACCACTGTGCAATCACTCAGAAACTAGATATTTTGCTCGCTGTTCAATCTGCTAGGATTCTCCTCTTATGTAGAAGAGAAGCGATGCGAGAGGATCACCATACTGGGCACTCTGACGAAGTGCCTAAGTTGCTCTTCAAACAGAAACGTCGACTCCTTACTTTATCCGGCTAATACGAAAGGGAAGATCCTAGAGAAGTGTGTGCCAGTGGTTGTTAATGACACGTTTCTTTTCATCCAATTTAATGCGTTCTTGAAGTCCAGTTTTAATATTGCATTACCATTGTTTAGGTTACTGACAAACGCCCTTACAACGTGACTCACTGCTTCGTTGTCTTGGGTGTGCCCAAGATGTTTTAGTTGAAGTATCAAAGCCACATCTGTGTGGATACCTCTGACAGATGCTCTAAAGCGAGGTGAAGAAAGTATTGCTCAGAGCAATGGATTTAATTCCTTTAAACTTTCTTTCCCGAGACTCAAAGGAATGCACCAAAGAAGAACGATTGTTTCGCCAGTAATCAAATCAGTCCAGGATCTCTGATATGAGGATCTCTGAAGTCTCCCCGAGAATTACATTAACCTTCTCTTTCAAATGTTTGGATTTCATTCTACTGAAGTTTCCGGCAGAGCCGGATGGGAACGACATAATTGCCTTGTAAATATCCAATTCTTGCCTAAACAGAAGCGTTAGAAACGTTGGTGCTGCTCCTGGTTTTCCCAGGTGGTGCTCTCATCTCTGAGTGTTTGAACAGTATCGACATCCGTGGAGGCTATTTTATAGTTGCTGATAATTATTCTGGTCGCCCCATCTGTGTTGCCATCTTCATTTATTTTGCTCACCGTAGCTCTAATTTTCTCACTGTTGGTGAAGCGACTGTTGTGTCGCTTCAGCAACAGTGAGAAAATTTCCGGTGTTGATGGGAAGGCGAATCAAGCTGCCAGTTATGGCGAAATCTCTTGATTTGATGATCAATTAAGCTAGCGACTTGCATCCTCTTGCCGGACGGTCAAGCAAACATCGCCAAATAGTAGAAAGTTGTTCCATGCTATAATGGTGAGTGGAGCATCTTAGACCAAGAGGACTCTTTTCAGAAATCCTATGAGATTCAGAACTGCTGGACAGGTTACCTATGAGAAAATATGGGAGGGTCCTGATAGCTGTTACCTTAATTGTTATATTATCTGATGGGATAATATCTATCGGCGTGGGTTTAGGGTTGCTACAGATCATCACATTCTCTCGGAAAACTTCCTGAACAAGAGCTGTTACCATATTAGCGAAGGAAACCATTACCGTGAAGGGTACGAACTTGTAAACAGAATTTATATTTGCCTCTCCTAACATTGCCAGCTGTGCGGTTCCCTTGGATACCAGCTTCCTACTGGTTAGCATCCATCCAATTAGCTGGAGCGTTGCTATGAAGTATGATAGCTAGGGTGTGAGGATTGGGTTCGCCATGCTGAGTTAAGCTAGGGCGTGAAAAGAGTTTAAGAGTGCGGGTGTAGCTAGGGTGAGGTAGGTGGAACTAGCTGGCGATGTGGAACTGTGCCCTAATGTAGAGGCCTGATGGAACAAGATTTATTTTGTAATTTTCAGAAAAAAGTGGTTTGCATGAGCGATTTGCTGCTATCTTATTCTGTGTGATACTTATATAGAAGTAACGATGACTAACTATGCTTCCCTGCCATTGTTCATCACACGGTGAATTCCATATATACGTAGTGTTGAAATCTATCATCCACAGTTGGGAGACATAAGTATCGTATTATTAATGACATTCAATACCACAATACACTTTGGTATCTTTACTGATGCTGAAGATACAAGTGTCAATAAAGATTCCAAACAGGTATACATGTGTCTTTCACGTCTACATGGCAGACTTCAAACTGTTGTACATGTGTCTTTCACGTCTACATGGCAGACTTAGGTAGTGAAATCAGCATTTCGTTAAGTATTTCATTAAAGTATCAGCAGCTACAGGAGTTTCAAAAGGTTTCATTCTAGCAGATATGAGAAACAGAAACTTTTATTAAGCGAGCAGTCACCGTGTACCTGGGTGATTTTTCTGCACCAAGACACTGACTTGTCACTCAGTAGTTTAGTAAAGCTTTGCGCTCTGCCTCGCACCACATCTACGCATGATTTTTCGTTATACAGAAATTCATTTATAAAGACGATAATTGCGCTCAGCGGCATACAATACTAACAAGCTAATATTTAAGACACATGTGCAACAGTTAGGTATCTTTATTACTAAGTGTTTCGCCTACACAGTAGGCTTCTTCAGTCGAATACAGAGAGGGTAGTAGAAGCAATAGAGTTGTAAAGACGATGTAATCAGTCCATCATCCTTGAAGACGTAGTTTTGAGGGGGTCAGTCCCTCAACATGGAGAAGAGTTCTGCTCCATAGACTGGAACAATGTGCTACTACTACCTCCTTTATTGCAAAACGCTTCGCAATAAAGTTACCCAACTTTTGCCCATGTCTCCATTATCAAGTTGAAGGTAGGTACATAAGCGGAGGCTTTACGAGTTCTGCGAATACGTTGTCTCCGCCAGGTATTCCCTCCTCCTCCACCACCAAGCACTTCCGCTGCTCCCTCGCTGTTCACAACACCCACCAACACTCACACATTTCTACACACTTTCACTTCCTACGTTGAAACGCTGCATTGAAGCAACGTCTCACTGCACCTGAATTTTCCTCAGGTGGCCACAAGGAATCCTGTTCGGTCCTGAATTAGTCTCGTTGATCTGGAGTTTTCTTTTTTTTTAATCTCATAGATAACTGTGATTGGTATGTCTTATAGGGGAGAAACAAGTATACATTTATATGAGAAGGTGTGTAGCAGGTGGATCCCTTCGCCTCCATTCTTTTCTGTCTGGTCCTCAAGGAAGTCACAGGGATGCTGTCAAGTGAGATCAAAAATCTGCTTCTTGGATGACCCCCTGGCAGGTAAAAAACAATCAGGAAAATAAAAGATTTCGGGGAGAGCCTAAACCTATCTTTAAACTCTACCAGATGTGAAACAGGTTCTCCCAATCCTTAGATCACTGAGGATGTTAGTGCGGCTTTGCCAGGGGCACGAGCCAGTGATCTAGCCAGCAGAAAAACTAATGCGCTCCTCTCGGGTACAATAACACTGATCTGCACCTGGAGTATACCTGGAGGGTGTTCCGGGGTTAATGACCTCGCGGCCCAGTACATAACCAGGCCTCGCGGTGGATGAGGGTCTGATCAATCAGGTTGTTATTGATTCTAAGGAAAAAAAACATTTCTGATTTCAGCATGATGGAAGACAAAACTGGAGACATTGCTCCATATGACACCTTCTACCTACACACTAGACGCCCGGTCCTCCCAAAACTCACCTACTTTTTGAGAGGTTTCCCAGCCTTCGACAGCCCAAAATTCAAGAAAAATGACATCCTTTTTAAGTCCATGTTAAAAAGTGCACTGAACTTTTCCCTTGAAGGTAGAGAGTGAGTGCAAGCTTCACGTATCCTCCTCCATGGTATCTAATGAGCTAATAAAGCAAATTCTTCCAGAAAACATGGCGGTGCACCAGAAATACAAGATTAAAGCTGCACCAGGGCTATTATTGACTGAGAGACAATTAATGCTTCATCGCCGAAACCAGATGCAAAGTCGGAATACAAACAGTCCAACTGGGATGGACCAACTGCTGAAAAGGTGTATAACATGCTCTCTGTTGCAACATTCAACTGGGAAACTGTCCGTTTCAAAGCTGAGAGAGCACTTCACTCCGGAGACTTCCTCCTAACAGTAGCCATTTCAGCAATGGGCACATGTATTGACCCACCAACATGTTGTATACATGTTTGTGTCTTTTAAATATTTAATTCCTAGCCTTTTATATGTCGTGCATAAAAAAAACGAATCGTTCAGTTTGGCCAGGGTTCACTTTGCCATAAATTAGAGAAAATCGACCTAAGCATTACGATATATATATATATATATATATATATATATATATATATATATATATATATATGTCGTGCCGATTAGGTAAAACTGGTCAATTAGCAAGAACTCATCTAAAATTAAGTCCTTTCTAAAATTTTCTCTTATACGTTTAAAGATATATTATTTTTTAATTTATGTTAATGTAAGAATTTATAATTTTGTACCAAGAGAAACTTTGAAAACCTACCTAACCTTATTACAACAAGCGCAATTTAATTTAGCCTAACCCAACTAAATATATTTTAGATACGTTAACATTAATTTAATAATAAACAAACACAATGAAATATATTTTTTTCGTTATGTTCAGAATGAGTTTGGCGAAATTATTGCATACACAAATTTTCACTTGTCTTATATGGCAAGGTGAGCATTGCTATTTAAGCCAAAATCGCAAGTTTTACCTAATCGGCACGACATATATATATATATATATATATATATATATATATCAATAACAACATTGCAACTAGCCGGGGGATCGAACCCGTCTCTACGTCCACATTAGGACTCGAACCTGCAAACTCTGTATCAGAGTCCACAGTACTTAACCACGGGGGGTCTGGCTCCGTGGTAAAGTACTGTGGACTCTGATACAGAGTTTGTAGGTTTGAGTCCTGTTGTGGATTTAGACACGTTTATATATACATACATGGGTTCGATCCCCCGGCTAGTGAAGTCCCGTTCTTTGAACTTAATTAGTTCCTAGGTGGTGTTTGAACTGCAAAAATTTCGATGTCTGAAACAGTATTTCCCAGGCTTTAATTATCAGCCTCACACACTGGAGGATGTTGAACTGACTCATCCTAAAGCCTCTGAGAGTTAGGTCAGTGTCAGAGGTCACGTCAAAGCACTTTTGAAAAGGGACTTTCCTGTATTTTTTTCCTGAAATTCGTTCGGACTCCAGAAAAACGTTTAAAACCCGGGTCTTTTTGTTCTGATCAAAATTGTTCGGACTCCGGTTTGCTCGAGGTCCGGTGCGTTCGAACACCGAGGTTCCACATAGATAGATAGATAGATAGATAGATAGATAGATAGATAGATAGATAGATAGATAGATAGATAGATAGATAGATAGATAAATAGATAGATAGATAATACATATTGGACAGTATGAAAGTTTCACTATTATTATCGGTCTAAATTGAGATCCTCTTCATACATTCACCACATCGTGAGGGAAACAAATTATGGATGGAATCGCCAAAATGAGTTCTGTCGCCCAGATATTTATATTAGCCACGAAAACTCTTGAGGGCATAAGTTCATGTCAGCTGTATGTGTCGTCACCCTCGCGTGCTTTCCACCCATGAGAGTTTATCAGGCATGATAAATGTAGAAAAACTATTGCCAGAAGTGGAGGAGTCAAGGTGATATGTGACCCTGATACAATGAGAAAGAGAGAGAGAGAGGGAGAGAGAGAAAGAGAAAACAGATGTGGGTCAACTGAGGTTCTCACAGCCACATAAATCTGCATAGTGTTTTGTCTCATCAGCTCACGATCACTGGCAGGAATAATAAAAAATATAAAGTTTCATCACAACAATACGATTATTTCCGCTTTGACACGTTACAAATAATTTACCCGGAATAATTAGGGAAATTAGGGCCAAAAATTAGCGATTAATTGAGCTGATATTATTTAATTATTCGCTAGCGTAAATATTAATTATATTTTGATATTTTTTTCAGTGAATTGCTTCAAATTATGAAATATATCTAAAAATTTTGCTGCTCTATAGCATAAGTGCAAGCAAAGAATATATTTCCAATTTCCTATTAAAATATATCTCACGAAACAATTTAATTGCTTTCACTATGTAACAAATACGTAGAATAGGGTGGCGGCAGATCTCTGACGTATCCAATTTTGCTTAATAATAAAAAAGAAAGCACTCTTAAATGCAATTAACTTTCACCCCTGTTGTCATTATTCCGGTTCTTCTCTCCTCTACCTGTCACTGTGGAAGGTGATGCCGGTGAAGGGCTATTTATCAGTGGAACTGGAACTATTGTTCCCTTCCTTCGATCAAATCTCATTACCTTCTGTTAAAAAAAGGCGATATCTATAAAGTATAGACGTCTCCAGAGAATACTAGAAGGTCTCCCCCTCTAGCATTCAGCCTGTTTCTGGTTTTGGGGACAAGTTGTCAGAATAAGGTCAGGTCTAGTTATCCCTTGAATTGAGTGAGATATTAATTGAGTTTTGGGATTACAACTAGCTGATAATAATCCAACGAAATAAAATTTGAGATCTTAAATACAAAAGGTGTCTAGGTGGATAATAAGTACTACAGAGTTTAGGATACAAGGTCCTTCATATCTCTTGTAGTGCAATATTGAATTGTACATTTGGTAATATACTGCTGAGGGCACTTTTCGTACAGTACAAATCGTGAGTACTTTGCTATGATGAGATATTCTCTTGAAAACGAATAATACAAATATATACAAGTGTATGAATGTATATGTGTACTCAAAGTGCTCGTAATGTCTCAGTAAGACTGGACTCGAAATAGACCTAAATAGTGACTGACAATAAGTCCTCAAATAATCTATCTTCTCGGCCATCAAGACAATCAAAACAGCCAACTTGTACAAAATATACCAAGCATCTGCACAGTGTCAGGAACCAGGGGACAAAATAACAACCCTGCCTGAGGACCATCAGCAGATCCTCCATAAAAGGCATAAAACTCCCTTATTACTGAATCTAAGTTCAGCATAACCAAATCCCCGACTACGACGGTGCGTAGATGCCACACAAAGTAGGTCAGAAGCTTCAGCCTGAACCCAGGGTTGAAGAGTGTCTCCACACCACACACAACCTCTGCAAAATGTCAAAACCACTAAGTCTGAACGATAGGTACGTTTCGAACTCACCAGCGAAACTATACTCTACCAAAACAGAGTTTAAATATCGAACAAACAACCAGAGACAAGAGAGATCTCTGGAGAGATGTTTCTGGTAGAAGTCGCTCGAGAGATGCTTCCAGGACTAGAAGCAGATGGAGAGAGAGTGAGATGTATGGACTGCAAGCCTCACTTCAGGTGAGATCACGTGACTCGCCCCTGCTAATCCAGCGGCGGCGCGAGGTACCGCCTCACACAAACAAGCGGTAGTTAGCAAGGCAGTTTGCGACGGCGGACAGCCAATCACAGCTCTTCAACAGAGAGCACAGTGAGAAGTGTAATATGTTACATCCTACCTACATACATAGCTAATATAATAAGTCAAATAATATAAAGCAAGATATTTTTATTTTAGCTATTAATGAAAATATCGGCAATTTAAAATTATATGAAAAGGTAAATATATACATACAATATACACTATAAACATTGGGCCTCATTCAGGGGGCGCAATACCTTCCATTCCCCAGACGCTGAACGATTCCTGCTGGGTTACCGCTTATCCTTGATTGCAATATTATGAATAATAATAATAATCTCCATTCCTCCCTCTCTCCTCCATTATCGCTCTCATCTTTCCTCTCTTATCTTTCATGTTTTTCTCTCTTCTTCTTCTTCTTTTCACTCTCCTTCCTTCATAGCTAGAAACTTCAAGCACCTGTCGTTATATTGACTTTCTATAATGAACTTGTTAGACCGCATCTTAATTATGCAGTCTAGATTCAGTCTCCGAAGGACATACCAGACGAAGCTATACTAGAGAGACTAGGGAGAAGACTTACCAAACTAGTACCATCACCCAGAATCCAACTCTGTGAAGAAAGTCACAAATCACTCATCCTTATATTTTTATTTTAGAGATCTCATTCAAACGTCTAAGATGTAGAAAGACCTCTACACACTCTTAACATGAAGACCTATTTGAAGTGCTGAATAAGTCTTTAACTCGAAACAATATGGTAGATGATGCAACACAAACATATGCAATTTTTTTGCAAACAAAATAATACCATTAATGTTGCAAACACAAGGACAACACGTCATTCAAAAAGCAGCTAAACAGACACTTTGCTAGTGTAGGATTCAACTAGATACATCTCTCTTTAAGAGAAGGAACTGTCACATCTTTTAGACCCATATGGTCAAGATTTCTCGGTCATCCCAAATTGTTTTATATGCCAGAAAATATGATAATAAGTTATAGTGTCCAGAAAGACATAGAACATGCATAGATGAGGCAGGACAGGAGTGAGCGAGATGTTGCCTAGGACAGTCGCTACGTCACACAACCATCCACTAAACCCACACTAATCCTAAGCTAAACCTCATTGGGGCCGTCATGTACATTCAGTTGATGGGGTAATCAGAAGTCTCAAAATTCCTGTCGTCTGTTCAGCAAGTACAACATGACGATCAGTTGATAATGAGGCAAACTAGTCAATAATAAAAGCAATGATAGAAGATGAATGTGATAATCAGAGAACATGTGGTAAAGAGGAGAGCCACTGGTACACACAGTGATGGACAATGGAGTAACTCGAAGATTTTAACATAGAAGCAGTACTAATTTAGTAGAGGTAGTTGTTGGCCTCGTCTTCCATTCAGCTCCACCTCCCTTGTGAATTCCATGACATTTTCCAATATGGTGTGATGTAGTGTCTCCCCGTTTTCTTGTCAACAGTGGCAGGAGGGAGGAGTGGGGGGGGGGAGCACGAGAGCCTTCTGTTTTTCTTTTCTTGACTCACACACCTACATGATGCACTATAACCTTAATATGTGATGAAGTAGATATTCTCAGCAGAGAGCGTCGCTGTGAACTTCCAATTCTTTGTTATCTGCCTTTCTCAAGTACTCGCTTATTTTCCATTTTCACTCTACCCTCCTTTCCTACCCCTCTCTCTCTCTCTGTCTCTCTCTCTCTCTCTCTCTCTCTCTCTCTCTCTCTCTCTCTCTCTCTCTCTCTCTCTCTCTCTCTCTCTCTCTCTCTCTCTCTCTCTCTCTCTCTCTCTCTCTCTCTCAACACCTTTAAACATTTCCTATATGCTAATCAGTGATGTGAAATTTGAAGAACGTGTAAATACATCTGCGTGTACTTCCAGTCAGCGGAACTCCCTAGAGACAAACATAGCCACTTAAAATTACGAAAAACTACTAATAGCTTAAAAATAAATCTTAGAAAAATAGACAAAATACGACAACTCTTCCCCAAAAAATTACAAATATTTACATGTAAAGAAGACCTTAGTAAACACCGCTTCATTAAGCCAAAACAAACGGGCTTATTGTTGAATATTTGTTAAAGGCAAATGTAATGTCCATTTTTTTTTCAGAGTGTGAGATTGGTCAAGTACAGGTGACCTGGCACTCAGTCAAGTGCAGGTGACCTGACACTCAGTCAAGTACAGGTGACCTGACACTCAGTCAAGTGCAGGCGACCTGACACTCAGTCTAGTGCAGGTGACCTGACACTCAGTCAAGTTCAGGTGACCTGACACTCAGTCAAGTGCAGGTGACCTGACACTCAGTCAAGTGCAGGTGACCTGACATCTAGTCAAGTGCAGGTGACCTGACACTCAGTCAAGTGCAGGTGACCTGACACTCAGCCAAGTGTAAGGTGACCTGACACTCAGTCAAGTGCAGGTGACCTGACACTCAGTCAAGTGCAGGTGACCTGACACTCAGTCAAGTGCAGGTGGCCTGACACTCAGTCAAGTGTAGGTGACCTGACACTGAGTCAAGTGCAGGTGACCTGACACTCAGTCAAGTGCAGGTGACCTGACACTCAGCCAAGGGCAGGTGACCTGACACTCAGTCAAGTGCAGGTGACCTGACACTCAGTCAAGTGCAGGTGACCTGACACTCAGCCAAGGGCAGGTGACCTGACACTCAGTCATGTTCAGGTGACCTGACACTCAGTCAAGTGCAGGTGACGTGACACTCAGTCAAGTGCAGGTGACCTGACACTCAGTCAAGTGCAGGTGAACTGACACTCAGTCAAGTGCAGGTGATCTGGCACTTAGTCAAGTGCAGGTGACCTGACACTCAGCAAAGTGCAGGTGACCTGACACTCAGTCAAGTGCAGGTGACCTGACACTCACTCAAGTGCAGGTGACCTGACACTCAGTCAAGTGCAGGTGACCTAACACTCACTCAAGTGCAGGTGACCTGACACTCAGTCAAGTGCAGGTGACCTAACACTCAGTCAAGTGCAGGTGACGTGACAATCAGTCAAGTGTAGGTGACCTGACACTCAGTCAATTTCTGGTGACCTGACACTCAGCCAAGTGCGGGTGACCTGACATCAGTGTGAAGTCCTATATGACGTCACATTATTCACTCCTATGTAACTACTATTAATTTTCTCCTTTATGTTATGTTTTTTTAAGAATCGTTATGAAAGACTCGTCAAAGGAGCTTTTGGTCGCATGACCGAGGCTTTCCGCAGGCTTATTGACTCGCTCCTTTAAAAATTAAAGATAATGTCGTTTGATGCTGATAACTGCTGATGAGGACCTCAGCTGGAGGTCAGACTATACAGTAAACTTTATTTTCCTCTTTCTGTGAACATACATTTATACCTTTGAAGAGTTTCGAGAGTTTCTCTACTCTCTGAGCCCGGCCATGGGCCAGGCTCGTGCGGGATCCTGCTGAACATTTATGTAGGGTGAAAGGATTTCCTAATTTTCTGGATATTTTTCTTTAATTAAACTATAAGTTTAGAAGTGATGATGAACTAGATACTTGTGCAACACTTGGGTATTTTCACTGTGGGAACGTTTCTCCAACCAGTGGCTTCTTCAGTCCAATATAAAGAAAATGGTTTAAGATCAGTAGTAGTTTGAGGTAATTAGTCCCTCAGCCTGGAGTCGTTTTTTATTCAGTCCCTTTCATGAAGGAGGAAAAATTATTAGGTGTCCACGAAAAGGTAACTTTAAGTTCCTGACAACTCATTTTCCCCACTTTTCTAACTTTCTTTTATAACTTAGTAATGCTTCATCCAATAGTCTTCAAATTTTCTACTCTGATGAAATATAACTAATCAAAGGTTCGTGCAGGAATCTGGATATGCAGGCGCCCTTTTGTTAATTTAAAACAAATCATTACTGATTTTAGTTTCCATTTAGAAACGTGAGAATGCTTCTTCTGAACGGATTCAAACTTTCCACTCTGTCGTATCCTACGCAGAAGAACTTTCGAATTGTTTTTGGTGTTCGTAGCTCCCAGTCTGCCAATTTATTTTGATAACTGAGTTTCATTTCCCATGAAATATTCTAAGTTTTATTTTCTGGATGACTTCGATCTTAATGACTGATAAATTGTAAAATAAGAAAATTATCTCTAAACTTTAACTTTGTAGTTGAAAATTTGCTAATTTACTAACAATTAAAAAATCGTATATTTTTATTTTCTGTGCAATAACTTGGCTTCAACCTTGAAACATTAGTGTGTTTCTCTATATGGAAGATTTTAGTTAATCTTGGAATGTGTAAGTTGCAACGTGCAAATTTTATTAAACAAACTGTGAAATTGCTTTCCATGAAATAACTAGAGAATGCCTCATCTGATCGACTTTAAACTTTAAAAACTAGTATATCTTGCTTAGAGAAAGTTTTGCATGGTTGTATAATTCTCAAAATGTATCCTCAACTACGTACAGCTGAAATAATACTGACTAAAATCCTTCAGTCGTGGAGGCCTTGGCGAAGAAAGATTCCTCTAACCAAGCTAACCTTCCAATGGTATATAAAAATACTACGAGTAGTATAAATCATATTAGGCCGGCATGATACAGTGGATTACACACTGGCGTCCTAGTTTTAGGTCTGGCTTGCCATACGTTCAAACACCACCCGTTCCATCATCTGTTTTCATATTCCATTTCCAAACATTTGTTTTGCACTCATCACGGAATCAGTATCTGGTAAGCATCCACCAAGTCAACCATCGTAATTTTTTTTCCCTGATTCAATTAATTTTGATGCAACGCATCTTCTCTTAGGCTGACATCCTGCTGTCACTGAGTTATCATCCCGCTACTGACACCAGTTGTGCAAAGCATCACCCGGAGATTGGGGTGTTTGTTGTGTGTGTGGCTTAGCACCTACGTACTAAATCAGTTTCACATTGTGTCCTGCTGACTGCTAGTTTCCCATTATTCTTTGGCGACTGAGCCAAGGATAACTAACCGACAACTGATTCAACTGATTAACAACCCCTCTAGCTACCTACCCCGACTCACATTGCTAGAAAAGCTCAACATTGATTGGATGATCTAAAAGCCTAAAACAGCCAATTACAGTGGCAAAGATAACGAAAGCTGTCAAAAAACAACCAATTAGCAGCTTGCAACTTCTCGCAGGCTCACTATTGCACAGACAATCCTGCCCATGTTGCCAGTCACTGACATGCAGTCAGTAACTGCTAGCACCAAAGCCTAGCTCTTCTATTGCTTGAATAAACGACGCCCAGGCATTCAATTATCGTTCCTGATTGGAAGCGGACTCTCCTAGTGGCTGAATTAAGCATTTCCAAGAAGCCAGTCACCGTTGTGTTCATAATCTACATCTCTTCTATATCTTTGTCTATATAGTTCTAGCTATATTCATATCTCTCTCTCTCTCTCTCTCTCTCTCTCTCTCTCTCTCTCTCTCTCTCTTATATATATATATATATATATATATATATATATATATATATATATATATATATATATATATATACATAAGTTTCACAACACCTTTTTAATATATTCATTCCGCTTTATAGTGATGTTAAAACCCTCAGTCACTTACCCTTTGTAAAATTAATTAAACGTCCTGCATAACGGGTGAGGCATGGAATAGAAACGTTATTAAATTTACTTACAAAGAAATTCCCACGAAATAATATTTTATGTGTAAAAACATTTGTGTTTAAGGCACTGGAATAAACTGTGTGTTTGTGCATTTACAAGATGTGTTTCCGACGATCGAATCGAAACTCCCAGCTCCTGGCCCCTACCTCTTGACCTCCAATATTGCCTCTTGGACCCTAACATAGACACTATAACTGCATGGAGAAGCCTCAATCATTGTGTCATATTTCATTTTCATCTCATTTATCACTATAAGACTAAAGGAACATTTGTTAAAGTAAAGAATAAAAAGGCACAATACCGTGACTGAAACAATACACAAGTAACCTTCATATAGAAGAAACTAATGACGACGTTTCGATCGACTTGAACTAGTTAATGGTCCATTTTTATTTCCCTTATGTGCGGGTTACTTCTGTATTTCTTAAAAAGTCTTTCTGACTCATCTTCATTTTTATCTTCTGCGTAAAGGCGCGTGAGTTTCCCTGTCTCCTAATATCATGTTTATTTTTCCCCTATAATCTACCTTACCCATAATTACTATCGCATTTGCTTTGTCTGCTTTCGTAAGGTGAAGTCCAGGATCTTTCCTTAATTCTTGGTATAACTGAACAAATCTCTGAGGACAATTGGGTTGCACAGGTCTGAGACCTGTGCAACCCAAGACTTGAAAAATGTAAGACTTGAAAAAATGCTTCATAACGACCCTATGGTTCGTCTATCCTTTAGCTGCTATGTCTCCTGACTCCCTCTCTTCGCATCCTGAACAGCGTTTTCTTAATGCTGTTTATGTAACCTGCCCCACCACTTCTGCCTTAACTTATGTGAGGATTATTTTCCGGCATCCCTCTGATTGTTCGGTGTCTTAACTTTCAACTGTGCCTCCACGTCCTCCCTGCCAAATCATCTGTCTACACTGTGCGTCTTAATCATGTTTCTCATGGTGTTTTCTATCTTCTAGTGTCATCAGATTTATTGATTCTAGTTTCTCGTAGTGTATATCCCTAATGTTTTATTTCCCTTAGGTCAGAAACAGAAATAGGGCAGGCCAGGTCTATATTCTGACCACTTTCACTCAGTGTTAATGGTTTGCTCTGCAAACTATCTCACTTTAACAAATTTGTTGGCCCCAGTTGGTAATCAAACTATAGTGAACGATTATCGTGACTTGGTTTCATGGTTGCTTAGTTTACGGGTCGTTTCTTCCTAGTTATCACGTACGTTATTATTTTTTCCCTCGTCTTCTGTGATTACTTTTTTGCTAAAAAGGAAAAAGTTTTCTTATGTCTTACCTAGACTGGTTTTTTTTTTAGCAATTTTTCACGGTCGGCTGATCAGACAGATCTCTCCTTGATTTTTTGTGCTCGGCTTCTGTGAAATCCTCCCAGTATCCTTCGCAGGGCCTCTCTGATCTCTCTTTAGCATCCTGTGTTCAGCTCCTTTGGTTTCTCCCCATTATCCTGTGATCGACTCCTGTCATCTTTCCCCTTCGTCCTGTGATCGACTAATCTCATCTCTCCCCTTCATCCTGTGCTCGGCTTCCCTGATCTCTCCCCAGCATCCTGTGCTCGACTCCTCCGATCTCTCCCCAGCATCCTGTGCTCGGCTCCTCTGATCTCTTCCCAGCATCTTGTGATCGACCCCTCCGATCTCTCCCCAGCATCCTGTGCTCGACCCTCCGATCTCTGCCCAGAATCCTGTGCGCGGCTTCTCTGATCTCTCCCCAGCATCCTGTGCTAGACTTCTCCGATCTCTGCCCAGCATCCTGTGCTAGACTTCTCTGATCTCTCCCCAGCATCCTGTGCTAGACTTCTCTGATCTCTCCCCAGCATCCTGTGCGCGGTTTCTCTGATCTCTCCCCAGCATCCTGTGCGCGGTTTCTCTGATCTCTTCCCAGCATCCTGTGCTAGACTCCTCTGATCTCTCCCCAGCATCCAGTGCGCGGCTTCTCTGATCTCTCCCCAGCATCCTGTGCGCGGTTTCTCTGATCTCTCCCCAGCATCCTGTGTTAGACTCCTCTGATCTCTCTCCAGCATCCTGTGCGCGGCTTCTCTGATCTCTCCCCAGCATCCTGTGCTAGACTCCTCTGATCTCTCCTCAGCATCCTGTGCGCGGCTTCTCTGATCTCTCCCCAGCATCCTGTGCTAGACTCCTCTGATCTCTCTCCAGCATCCTGTGCGCGGCTTCTCTGATCTCTCCCCAGCATCCTGTGCTAGACTCCTCTGATCTCTCCTCAGCATCCTGTGCGCGGCTTCTCTGATCTCTCCCCAGCATCCTGTGCTAGACTCCTCTGATCTCTCCCCAGCATCCTGTGCGCGGCTTCTCTGATCTCTCCCCAGCATCCTGTGCGCGGCTTCTCTGATCTCTCCCCAGCATCCTGTGCGCGGCTTCTCTGATCTCTCCCCAGCATCCTGTGCTAGACTCCTCCGATCTCTGCCCAGCATCCTGTGCTAGACTTCTCTGATCTCTCCCCAGCATCCTGTGCTAGACTCCTCCGATCTCTGCCCAGCATCATGTGCTAGATTCCTCCGATCTCTCCCCAGCATCCTGTGCGCGGCTTCTCTGATCTCTCCCCAGCATCCTGTGCTAGACTCCTCTGATCTCTCTCCAGCATCCTGTGCGCGGCTTCTCTGATCTCTGCCCAGCATCCTGTGCTAGATTCCTCCGATCTCTCCCCAGCATCCTGTGCGGAGCTTCTCTGATCTCTTCCCAGCATCCTGTGCTAGACTCCTCTGATCTTTCCCCAGCATCCAGTGCGCGGCTTCTCTGATCTCTCACCAGCATCCAGTGCGCGGCTTCTCTGATCTCTCCCCAGCATCCAGTGCGCGGCTTCTCTGATCTCTCCCCAGCATCCAGTGCGCGGCTTCTCTGATCTCTCCCCAGCATCCAGTGCGCGGCTTCTCTGATCTCTCCCCAGCATCCAGTCGCGGCTTCTCTGATCTCTCCACAGCATCCTGTGCGCGGCTTCTCTGATCTCTCCCCAGCATCCAGTGCGCGACTTCTCTGATCTCTCCACAGCATCCTGTGCGCGGCTTCTCTGATCTCTCCCCAGCATCCAGTGCGCGACTTCTCTGATCTCTCCCCAGCATCTAGTGCGCGGCTTCTCTGATCTCTCCCCAGCATCCAGTGCGCGACTTCTCTGATCTCTCCACAGCATCCTGTGCGCGGCTTCTCTGATCTCTCCCCAGCATCCAGTGCGCGGCTTCTCTGATCTCTCCCCAGCATCCAGTGCGCGACTTCTCTGATCTCTCCACAGCATCCAGTGCGCGGCTTCTCTGATCTCTCCCCAGCATCCAGTGCGCGACTTCTCTGATCTCTCCCCAGCATCCAGTGCGCGGCTTCTCTGATCTCTCCCCAGCATCCAGTGCGCGGCTTCTCTGATCTCTCCACAGCATCCTGTGCGCGGCTTCTCTGATCTCTCCCCAGCATCCAGTGCGCGACTTCTCTGATCTCTCCCCAGCATCCAGTGCGCGACTTCTCTGATCTCTCCACAGCATCCTGTGCGCGGCTTCTCTGATCTCTCCCCAGCATCCAGTGCGCGGCTTCTCTGATCTCTCCCCAGCATCCAGTGCGCGGCTTCTCTGATCTCTCCCCAGCATCCAGTGCGCGGCTTCTCTGATCTCTCCCCAGCATCCAGTGCGCGGCTTCTCTGATCTCTCCCCAGCATCCAGTGCGCGGCTTCTCTGATCTCTCCCCAGCATCCAGTGCGCGGCTTCTCTGATCTCTCTTGCCATTACCATGACATTTTGGTTAACGTATTTTACGGGTAACAATTTCCAGCGAGCACACAAACGACACTGCAGTGAAACACAAGTAGTTATCTTGGGACTTTTTTATCATTCGGTGTTTCTTATTGTTACGTTCATGAGAAAGCCCTAAAACCGTACGTTTCACACCGCGCCAGGGGAACGAAAGGCAATCTGGCTTGATGCGGTGAAGGGAAGCGTAGCGTCAATTCCCTGGCTGAAGTGCACTTTGCCAGCGTCAAGGCACTTCCCTTGAAGGGTCCTTGCAATGTTGATTGCTGCCGGCGAGCTCTGTTGTTTCTTCGTGTCATCGTAATGTTTAAGTTAAATTTTACTCATTTCTCATCTGTAAATGAGAGCGTGTTGAGTCTTTGGAAGGGCTCTTGATCCAAAGAAATGAAAGTGAACATAATTCATGTGCTCAATAACTCTTAGTAGGGTTATTGAGGCTAAAACCTTGGGTACTTTCAAATTTAGGTTGGATAAATACATGAGTGAGAGGGGTTGGATCTGAGTGGGACTTGCACACGAGTAAATAGAATTATCAAAGCTTATTGCTTGGGTAGCATTGAATAATTGGGTTGGGCAAATATTCTGTTATTGGGACGGATTGTGAAGGACCTGCCTAGTATGGGCCAAGAGGCCTGCTGCAGTGTTTTCAAAACCATTTATCACTCTGTCAGATACTGCAACATCATGGGATCTTGATACAATAAATTCTTCAATACTTGTCCAACCTTTGGACGAAGACCTACTTCGACTAGTGGATGGTACCACTATGACCCCGCCTCCTCCTGCTTCGCCTCACCTGACTACAGTATATAAGCCACTTCTACGGCTCTATGCTGTACTTTCTACAAGATTGATGGACTGAACACATCGACTCCTGGCCGAGGGACTGATTACCTCAAACTCCTCCTCTCCTTACACTTTTCTGCTTTGTATTGGACTGATGAAGCCACTGTGTGGCGAAACGTTTCCTTAATAAAGATTCTCATATGTTGCATAAGTGTCTCAATCTTCAACTGAGACACTATGCAATATATGGGAATCTTTATTAAGGAAACGTATCGCCACACAGTGGCTTCTTCAGTCCAAAACAATGCAGAGAGGGGTAATGAGATGTGGAGTTCGAGGTAATCAGTCCCTCAGCCTGGAATCGATGTGTTCAGTCCATTACTCTTGTGATGGACTGAACACATCGATTCCAGGCTGAGGGGCTGATTACCTCAAACTCCTCATCCACTACCATTCATCTCTGTAGTGGACTGAAGAAACCACTGGCTGGCGAAACGTTTCCACAGTAAAGATACCCAAGTGTTGCACAAGTGTCTTGATCATATACAAGTACCATATGTTTATCTCATTTATAAACTCCTCCGTAATATTTTTTTCAAACACACCGGCAGTCTCCCACCGAGGCAGAGTGACCCGAAAAAGAAGAAAAGTATAAAGTTTTCTTCTATTTTGCATTTAGTAATTTATACATGAGAAGGGGTTACTAGCCCCTTGCTCCCGGCATGGCTTACGGAGCAAGGATCGGTTTTGTATATCATTAAATAATAATGAGGAAATAGAGGTCCCTCTCCAACTCAAACCTGAAAACTCTCTACGTCCTCCACATCCAAGGTCTAGTATAACCCTGATTGTTTAACGTATCCCTATGAATATGTCGTGCCGAATTGGTAAAATTGGTCAATTTGCAAGAATTTTATTTTATTTTATTAATCTATTGGCCGTTTCCCACCAAGGCAGGGTGGCAAACTTTCACCATCATTCACTCCACCAATGTCTTGCCAGAGGCGCACTTACCCTACAGTTATAAAACTGCAACATTACACCCCTCCTTCAGAGTGTAAATACTGTACCTTCCCATCTCCAGGACTCAAGTCCGGCCTGCCGGTTTCCCTGAATCCCTTCACGTCAAGTCCTAAAAAACATTTGTCTCCATTCGCTCCTATCTAACATGCTTCCTTTAAGTCCAAGTCCCTCGCACACAAAAAACCTCCCTCCAATCTTTCCTAGGCCGACCTCTACCCCGCCTTCCCTCCACTAAAGATTTATATGCTCTCCAAGTCATTCTGTTTCGTTCCATCCTTTCTAAATGTCCGAACCACCTCAACAGCCCCTCCTCAGCCCTCTGGATAATACTTTTAGTAACTCTGCACCTCCTCCTAATTTCCAAACAATGGATTCTTTGCATTATATTCACACCACACATTGCCCTCAGACATGACATCTCCACTGCCTCCAGCAACATTCACCACCCATGCTTCACACCCATATAAGAGAGTTGGTATAACTATACTCTCATAGATTCCCCTCTTTGCTTCCATGGACAAAGTTCTTTGTCTCTACAGACTTCTAAGTGCAGCACTCACCTTTTTCCCCTCGTCAATTCTATGATTCATTTAATCTTTCAAAGACCCATCTGCTGGCACGTCCACTCCTAAATATCTGAATGCATTCACCTCCTCCATACTCTCTCCGTCCAACCTGATATCCAATCTTTCGTTACCTAATTTTTTTTGTTATCCTCATCACCTTACTCTTTCCTATATTCACTTTCAATTTCCTTCTTTTACATACCCTACCAAACTCATCAACCAACCTCTGCTACTTCTCTTCAGAATCTCCCAAAAGCACAGTGTCATCAGCAAAGAGCAACTGTGACAACTCCCACTTTGTGTTAGATTCTTTATCTTTTAACCCCACACCTCTTGCCAACTCCCTCGCATTCACTTCTCTTACAATCCCATCTATAAATATATTGAACAACCACGGTGACATCACACATCTTTGTCTAAGGCCTACTTTTACTGGGAAATAATCTCCCTCCCTCCTGCATACTCTAACCTGAGCTTCACTATCCTCGTAAACACTTTTCACTGCTTTCAATAACCTACCTCCTATTCCATACATTTGCAGCATCTGCCACATTGCCCCCCTATCTACCCTGTCATACGCCTTTTCCAAATCCATAAATGCCACCAAAACTTCTTCACCTTTATCAAGATAATGTTCACCTATATGTTTCACTGTAAACACTTGGTCTACACACCCCCTACCCTTTCTAAAGCCTCCTTGTTCATCCGCTATCCTGCTCTCCGTCCTTACTCTTTAATTCTTTCAATAATAACTCTACCATACACTTTACCAGGTAAACTCAACAGACTTATTCCCCTATAATTTTTACACTCTCTTTTGTCCCCTTTGCCTTTATACAAAAGAACTATGCACGCTCTCTGCCAATCCCTAGGTACCTTACCCTCTTCCATACATTTATTAAATAAATCCACCAACCGCTCCAAAAATATATCCTCATCTGCTTTTAACATTTCTATCTTTATCCCATCAATCCCAGCTGCCTTACCCCCTTTCATTCTACCCACTGCCTCACGAACTTCCCTGACACTCACAACTCGCTCCTTCTCACTCCTACAAGATGTTATTCCTCCTTGCCCTATACACGAAATCACAGCTTCCCTATCTTCATCAACAGTTAACAATTCTTTAAAATATTCCCTCTATCTTCAAGATACCTCTAACGCTCCGTATAATAACTCTCCTCTTCCATTTTCCACAATCAAATCTATTTGTTCCCTAGGCTTCCTCAACTTATTAATCTCACTCCAAAACTTTTTCTTATTTTCAACAAAATTTGTTGATAACATCTCACCCACTCTCTCTTTTTACATTGCTTCACCACTCTCTTAAACCCTTTACCGGGCAGGACCGTTAAAATACGGTCCTTAACACGTGTTTTTTGCACGTGTCATCCTACTCCCCCAGTGCATCTAGGTTTCCGTTCTCTGTTTCTGACCAATCACAAGCCTTCTGTGAGTCACTCCAGCTGAGTGAGACCGACGTCTGCTCGCTTCCCATTGGTTGAGAGACCAAAATGTAAACACTTCTTGCTTGGCATCGCCCAGAGCCGGATTTTTGCTCTCCTTCCACTCATATACACTGTGATTATACTCTCTACAATGTCGGTAAGTACTTATTGTTGTGTCCAGTGTGTAAATGAATAGTTTAGGCATATTTTGAGATATATATATCAGGAGTTAGATATTCATAATATGAGTGTACCATGCAATTGAAAAAAGTGCAACAAAAAAGGACCTTAAAAAAACGGTCCTGCCCGTCATGGCCACATTTTAAATTTCAGTAAAAAAATATTTATATAAAAAATTCTAGTGCATATATGAATTCTGTAGTGGTCTGGGTGTGTACAGAGCATTCTTATTGTCATTCCAGTTCAATGAGAAATTGTTCTATGGTGAATCCTACCAGGAGAAGTCCAAATATCTCTGCATTTTGGAGGAAAGTGACTCAGATCCAGAACCAGATGACCTGTTGCCATCTCCAGTGCAGTACCAATGTGCAGAAAGGCCTGATGACAGTGTGAGGTTTGACAAAAACGATAAGTTTGATAAAATGCTAGGTCACTGGCCAGTGCAAATCAAGATATTTATATGGAAGTATTGCAGAAAAACGAAAAATCATGTCACATCCTCATGTGTTCGGAGGTCTCTGGATGTTTCGCCGATGTATAATTTGCCAAACACGTTTTCAACATTTTTTCCAATACTTCATTCCAAGTATCTACCTCCACATCCACCACCATCAAGGACATTACCAGTAATAGACAGGACAAGCTTCAATCCACTGCAGGGGTATACACAAACCCTTGTAATGACTGCAGCAAATTATACGTCGGCGAAACATCCAGAGACCTACATTTTATCTTGTATATTTATTTATCCTCGTTTTCTTAAAATATGTATTACCTATAACCAAATCCCTTTCTATACAAAGTTTAATCAAAGGGCCCCCATTATCATTTACACCTGGCACCCCAAACTTACCTACCACACCCTCTTTAAATGTTTCTCCTACTTTAGCATTTAGGTCCCCTACAACAATTATTCTCTCACTTGGTTCAAAAGTTCCTACATACTCGCTTAACATCTCCCAAAGTCTCTCTCTCTCTCTCTCTCTCTCTCTCTCTCTCTCTCTCTCTCTCTCTCTCTCTCTCTCTCTCTCTCTCTCTCCTCTTCACTCCTCTCTTCTCCAGGTACAAGAAATCATTTAAAATTAAGTCCTTTCTAAAAATTTCTCTTATACCTTTAAAGATAGATTTTTTTCATTTATGTTAATGTAAAAATTAATAATTTTGTACTAAAAAAAACTTACAAACCTTACCTAACCTTATTATAACAAGCGCAATTTAATTTAGCCTAATCCAACTTAACATAATTTAGATAATTTTACAATAATTTAATAAACAAACAAAATGGAATATTTTTTTTTTCGTTAGGCTCAGAATGATTTTTGCGAAATTATTGCATACACAAATTTTCGCTTGTCTTATTCGGCAAGAAGAGCATTGCTACTTAAGCCAAACTCGCAAGTTTTACCTATTTGGCACGACAAATATAATATCAATACTTTTGTTTTCCATTTTCCAAAAAAAGCCTCCAGGAGGCTAAGCCAGTTTAACACTCATCTTTAAATAACGTTTATACTTCAATTAAACTTCAACTTTCCTTGATAACGTCTTAGGTAGGACAAAGCTCGTTGCTCAGCAATTGCGTTCTTGACTCACTACTGAAGGATCAGGGTTTAATTCTGAGTGAGACGAGACAAACTGCAGTAATTGGATTTCAGGGAGTTAGTCAATTTAACATTAGACACATTGTGCTGTACCTAGTTGAAACACTGTACTGAATTCGCAATTCTGGGTAAGGTTTTTATTGGAGACACAATTCAATAAAAGTGTTATATTTTCAGGAAGAACAAGAAGGTAAATACCGTGACTAGAACAATACACAATAACCCGTACATAAGATGGGATAAGATTTTGTTCGGATTTTTAACCCCGGAGGGTTAGCCACCCAGGATACCCCAAGAAAGTCAGTGCGTCATCGAGGACTGTCTGTGTTATTTCCATTGGGGTCCTCAATCTTGTCCCCCAGGATGCGACCCACACCAGTCAACTAACACCCAGGTACCTATTTGCTGCTAGGTGAACAGGACAACAGGTGTAGGGAAACGCGTCGAAGTGTTTACGCCCAGCCGGGAATCGAACCCGGGCCCTCCGTGTGTGAAGCGAGAGCTTTAGCCACCAGTATAAAGAAACTTATGACGACGCTTCGGTCCTACGTAGACCGCAAACCCTAAAATAGGCATGGTCTGCTGACCAGTGAGAGAATAGACTGATGGAAATTAGACACATGTGCAACATCTGGGTATCTTTATTGTAGACGTTTCGCCATCCAGTGGCTTTATCAATACAAATTCTAGGACATAACTTGAAAAAGCCACTGGAGGGCGAAACGTCTACTATAAAGATACCCAGATGTTGCACATGTGTCTAATTTTCATCTTGTCGGTATTGTAGACCATTCATGTACAACAGCTGAGTCGGTAACAGTCACATCCTAGGGAAGAGGCAGTAGATTAATTTCTGGAAGTTAGTCCACTGTTATGGGTCACATCCTAGGGAAGAGGGAGTAGATTAATTTCAGGAAGTTAGTCCACTGTTATGAGTCACATCCTAGTGAAGAGGCAGTAGATTAATTTCAGGAAGTTAGTCCACTGTTATGGGTCACATCCTAGGGAAGAGGACTTTAGGTTCCTGATTGAAATAAGTTTCATGGTTTGACTTTTTACGGTCATCCGAGAATATTAAAACTCAAGAGTTAACAATAAAACCATTTACTTTAACTGTTGATCCTTAAGCCACCTGGGGCGGCCAGGTGGTGACACTCTCGGCTCTCCTCTCAGAGATTGCAGGTTCAATCTTCTTAAGGAGGATCGAAGCTCTAGGGTTTTATGCAGTTACATATTTTTCAATATTAAACCTTAACAAGAGTGGGAGGAGAAGGGATCTTGTGGATCTGGGGAAGTGGGATGGGAGGGAGGCTTGGAGATCTTGAGGAATGGGAAGGGTGAGGAGCATGGGGAACTAGAGGGAGGGGATGTTGAAGAGTGAAAGGGGAGAGGATTTTGTACATAAGAATGGAGGAACACTGCAGAAGGCCTACTGGACCATACAAGGCAGGTCCTTATCAAAGCCACCACTACCCAAAGCTACCCAAGAATTTACTCCCATACCCACGACACCAATCAAACCCAGCCCCTCCCACTCATATATTTATCCAATCTCTTTTTAAAGCTTGTTCCACGCATCCACAACTGTTGGAAAACCAGTACTAACCTATGTCCTTTGTAGAGACAAGGAGAGAATTGGCCATAAAAGTGTGAAAGGGTAAGAGACAAGCGAACTTGTAGAGAGTATAGAGTGAATGGTCTTTATTAGACTGGCTGGGAAAAGGAAAAGCATCTTGAAGAGTGGAAGAGATGAAAGGGAATCAGAGTGGGAGGGAAGGCGGCATTAAAGAGAGGACAGGAGAACATTAAGAGATCTTTGAAAAAGGTGAGGGAAGTGAAGAGAAAAAGAACAATATCAATGTTTCGTTTCTGCATAAATGGAGAATGATTAGTTCCTGGAAGTGAAGTGACAAGCAGTCAACATCACTAGTGTGAAAACCGCCATGTTGATACTAGAGACGCTAGTGCAACATTTGGGTACCTGTATTCTGAAAAGGTTCCTCCAGCCAGTGACTTCTTCAGCCTGGAGTCGAAGCCAGTTTATCACTCATCTTTAAATAACGTTTACACTTCTTAGTAACCTCTTAGGTAAGACAAACCTCGTAGCTCAGCAACAGTGTGCTTGACTTACTACTGAAAGATCAGGGTTTAATTCTGAGTGAGACGAGACAAACTGGTAGCTCTCCTAGCTGAGGGACTCACTACCTCAAACTTCTCCTCATCTTATACCTATCTCTATATTAGACTGAAGAAGCCGCTGTCTTTTGAAACGGGAGTAAATTCTTAGGTAGTGGTGGTTTTGATAAGGACCTGCCTTGTATGGGCCAGTAGGCCTTCTGCAGTGTTCCTCCATTCTTATGGAGCGCCGCTCCACATAGCAAGGATTGAACCCGCGGCGAACACAATATATTATCTAATTTACGGAAGAAGCGTTAAACTCGTTGGGGTTATACAGCATCTGGAGAATGAAAGACAATCACGTTCATGTAGATGAATGTGATCAATCCAGTTCCATGGATCAAGAGCCCCCTCCTCACACACCCCCCCAAGAGGGGCGGCGACAGAGAAGAGATAATCACTTCAGAAACAATTTACTTATCACCTGTCATGTTTTCTTCCTTCCTTCCTTATTCTCTCTTCGTTCGTGACTTGATAATGGTCCGTGACGGACCGAAACGTCGTCTGATTTTTTTTTCTAAACTGTTGGTTAGTATTTTGAAGATAAACAATCCAAGGAAATATTAATCTGGTTTATAGACTCAGAGAATGTGCTTAATTGCCCCGATTTTACATGCATTTTTTTTTATATTTGAAAAGCTAGAATTATTAATATAATGATATGCAGCAGTAAATCGTATAGGTGATTCACAGGTGTCAGTGGAGGTTCGATCCTAAGTTCGCAAACTGCGAGAAAGTTATGCTATTTCTTTGTATTAAGCTTAGAAGTACCAGATGGAATTTGTAGATTTCGTAAATATTATATTACCCTTACCGAAAACTATTTGATATTATTATTATTATTATTATTATTATTATTATTATTATTATTATTATTATTATTATTATTATTATTATTATTAATATTATTATTATTAATTATTATTATTATTATTATTATTATTATTATTATTATTATTATTAGTATTATTATTATTGGTTTAATAGGACACGTAAGCAAACACAAATCAATATCTCAGGACCGAAACGTTTTCTAGTAAATATGTTCTAGTGTTTGCTTACGTGGTAGTAATGTTGGTTGTAGTAATAGTAGTAGTAGTAATAGTGGTGGATGTAGAAGGGGTAATAGTAGCAGCATCATATTAAAAAAAATGCTCAACCCATATTGATAAAACGTTTTGGACAATATAGCATCACATAAAAGAATGTAATCGAAATGTAACGTTATAGATTACATTGACACAACAAGATTATTAACATTAATTAAGCTCTTCAAAAGTTCTCTCTCAGTTCACACATACTGAGGGAGAACTTTAATCCCAATTATAGGGATTAAAATATTCTTTACTGGTGGTTAAGAGATTATATGCAGCCTTAATGGCCCATTTGGGCTAATATTTACATTATGAACGGGGTCAGACTTCAGCTATTTATTTATATTTTTAAATATTAACCAACTCTTCATACTCCATAATAGCAGTTAATTCCTAAGGAAAGTCTTATTTTGTGTGCTAGTCAACATAATAATATTTTTAACACACTGGTCTTATCCCACCGAGGCAGATGTAAAAAAAAAAAGTCTTTCTTTATAAATATAGTAATTTATAAAGGAAAAGGGGTTACTAGCCCCTTGCTCTTCAAAAGTTCTCTCTCAGTTCACACATACTGAGGGAGAACTTTAATCCCAATTATAAATATAGTAATTTATAAAGGAAAAGGGGTTACTAGCCCCTTGCTCTTCAAAAGTTCTCTCTCAGTTCACACATACTGAGGGAGAACTTTAATCCCAATTATAGGGATTAAAATATTCTTTACTGGTGGTTAAGAGATTATATGCAGCCTTAATGGCCCATTTGGGCTAATATTTACATTATGAACGGGGTCAGACTTCAGCTATTTATTTATATTTTTAAATATTAACCAACTCTTCATACTCCATAATAGCAGTTAATTCCTAAGGAAAGTCTTATTTTGTGTGCTAGTCAACATAATAATATTTTTAACACACTGGTCTTATCCCACCGAGGCAGATGTAAAAAAAAAAAGTCTTTCTTTATAAATATAGTAATTTATAAAGGAAAAGGGGTTACTAGCCCCTTGCTTCTGGCATTTTAATCGCCTCTTACGACACGCATGGCTTACGGAGGAACAGTTCTTTTCAACTTCCCCACGGAAGAGGAATATATGAGTGAAAAGGGTTGGGTTTGATTAGTACCTCAGGTACTGAAGTTCCTGGGGGGCTTTGAGATAAGGTTAATCAAATACGTGGGTGGGTGTGGTTGGTACTGATAAGGAGCAGCCTTGCATGGGCCAGTAGAGCTGCTACAGTGTTTCTACAATCTTATTAGAACATAAGGAGAAACACTGCAACAGGCCTATTGGCCTGTCCTTAAATTTATATTGATTAAGCCACTGGATGGCGAAACGTCTACAATGTAGATACCCATATGCTGCATGTATCTTATTCTTCAATTTCCTTATGTTCTTATATTCCTATATAGACTAGAATGCACTCCAAAAAGGCCATCCTGGCCACTCACGCATCAATATTAAGTCACGTGACAAGCCTAGCCAATCACAGCTCATAAACATCTTCAAGTACCATTCCAAATATACGACCACCAGTGTAATGTTTTCTACTTGTGTTAAATGTGAAATTACCTTTTTTTTACGACATAATTGGGCATAATTTGGCATGTAACAGTCTGAGTACCACTGTAAAATAATTAATATTTATTTGGTTACATAGAGGTTTTCGAGGGTAGGTTAGGTTGATACATATATTAGATTATATTAGAAAAAAAAGTTAGGTTACATTATAGCTAAACTTAGACCCGATCACAAAGAAAACATTACCCAGCTATTGTGTAGTCGAGAGGCTTTAAACTCAGTTAATCAGCCAAAATTTTATAGTACCGCTCTGTGTGTGTGTTCCATCGAACTTTTCTAAAGCTTCTCGTAAATCGAGGAACCAACTTATTAGAACACGTAATAATGACTCTTCCAAATTAGACTTTCATAAATCATTTGGTATTTTTTTTTACTGTTATTCGGAGTTGTCCCGTTACTACACTTTAAGAGTGTAATAATAACGGCATTATTTCACCTTTAATTTCACACATTACTCACGAAATCGTAATGACACGATTGCAAACAAGCCATCCCAGTTAGCTAGCTGGCCCAGTGGCTTCCGCGACGGTCTGGAGTTTTGAGACTCTGTGACCGCGGGTTCGAACCCCACCCGTGGTATGATTTATTTCACACATTATTTACGCACTCAGTTTCTAACGCGATTCCCAACGTCAATATATGAACGTTTCCAGGTCACAGAAAAATGTTATTTACATATTTAGGTGAGGGTTTGGCTGCTAACATCAACTAATTATATGTATTTTTAACCACGAAACTGGAAATTAAAATTAAGGAGCGACTAGTAATGCGTCCAAGTTAGTTTGTATCTCTTCCCTCGCTTTCACACCGTCCTCCTATTTTTATTATTATTATTATTATTATTATTATTATTATTATTATTATTAGTATGCTGATGGGGTCATACAGCGCCACGGGAATGAGAGGAAACTATGTGCGAGTCAAGGCAAGTAAAAATAGCTCAATTTCCTTGGATCACTAGCCATTCAAAAGCATCCAAGGATTTTCCCTTGAAGGACCTACGTAGGTAGTAGGTACCGAGAACTTGTAGAAAATATTGTTATGTACAATACGCAGTCGGCTTCCTCAGAGCTGATGAACACAAGCCTTGGTCAGTCTTGTGTTTCCATTTTCGTCAATGAAAGCAATACGGTTTTCCAGTTAGCGTTAAACTCGATCATCCGTCCGCTAACCGTGGCCCGGCCGTCCGCTAACCGTGGCCCGGCCGTCCGCTAACCGTGGCCCGGCCGTCCGCTAACCGTGGCCCGGCCGTCCGCTAACCGTGGCCCGGCCGTCCGCTAACCGTGGCCCGGCCGTCCGCTAACCTTGGCCCGGCCGTCCGCTAACTGTGGCCCGGCCGTCCGCTAACCGTGGCCCGGCCGTCCGCTAACCGTGGCCCGGTCTCTCACCAGTCAGGTTGTTGATACTAGTCACAACTTTGTCTCTTGTGTCGTTGCGACACATTAGGAACCATCCTATTCACTACCTGTGCCGAATCTAATCTAGCCTAACGTAACGTAACGCATCGTAACGTAGCATATCGTAACGCAAAAAGCCTAACCTAATCTAATCTAATTTAACCTAATCTAGATAACTGGTTCAGAGAACCGACAGGTTGATGAATTAGACACTTGTGCAACACGTGGGTAATTTTATTATGGAAACGTTTTGCCAACCAGTGGCTTCATCAGTCCAATACAGAAAGAATGGTTGAGTATCAGAAAGAGTTTAACGTAATCAGTCCTTCTGCCTGGAGCCGATGTGTTCAGTCCATCAATCATTTTGAGGTCTGTACTGGACTGAGGAAACCATAGGTTGGCGAAACGTTCCCACAGTTGAGATACCCAAGTGCTGAACAAGCGTCTAATTCATTAATTTAACCTAGCCTAACCTCACTATAATTATACTATACAATGCAGACAAAATGGTGAATAAGACGTAGGTACAACATATTTAGTGTCACATACACTGTAGACTTCTTCAGTCGAATACAGACGTGACTAAAATTGGAGATAGCAGAAACAGTGGAGAGGTAAAGTTGATGTGGTAGTCCATCAGCCTTTAAGAAGTAATTTTGAGGTCAGTCCCTCATCTTTGAATAGCGTCCATCTCAGTTGACTCGATCAATATGAAGATGAAGCATTAGGTTGTGGAGATGTCCCTTGAACCAAGATTCCAGATTCTGACAGGTTGTACATGAATGTTAGACATTACCGACAAGATGAGAATTAGACAAATGTGCTACATCTGGGTATCTTTATTGTAGACGTTTCAAGGACATAATTTGAAGACAGTAGAACTATATACAAAATATGAGGTAATCAGTCCCTCAGCCTTGGAGTTGGTGTGAAGAGCACCGTAGTCGTGAAGAATCTGGAGCACAGGCAATTCTTCTTCTAGATTCATCGGTACTGTCCCAGCCCGGGTCTTTTCCAGATGGTGACCCGGCCTTGGCTCCCTGTCACGGAAGTGTCTTGAAAGGCATGTCAGCTGCGCAGCAGCAGGCGATGTCAGGAAGGGCAAAGGCAACAATCACTACAGGGTCCTTCTGGAGCCACATTCCAGCTTTAGGCCGTAGTCCGAGAGCTGGGGAAGCTCAGCTTCATGATGATTGGTTCACAGGAAGCTTGCGGGAGGTAGCTTTTTTCTTGTTTCTAAATTTCGTTCTTGAGACTTGAACAAGTTTGATCTTGGTGATGAAATCTCCTACATACTCTTCGATGTCCTCAAGCATTTCTTGTCTGTTTTCAAAACCATTTATCACATCTGTCAGACACTGCAACATCATGGGAACTTGATACAAGGAATTCTTCAACACTTGTCCAACCTTTGGACGAAGACCTACTTACACTAGTGGATGGTTCCACTGTGACCCCGCCTCCTCCTGCTTCCACTCACCTGACTACAGTATATAAGCCACCTCTCCGGCCCTATGCTGTACTTTCTACAAGAGTGATGGACTCAACACATCGATTCCAGGCTGAGGGACTAATTACCTGAAACTCCTCCTCTCCTTACCCCTCTCTGCTTTGTATAGGACTGATGAAGCCACTGTGTGGCGAAACGTTTCCTTATTAAAGATTCCCATATGCTGCATAAGTGTCTCATTCTTCAATTTGTCGGTTTTCAAAACATTTATCACATTTCTTGAGTTCTGCGTAGATGTTCAGGCTTGCCTGTAAACTTGACAGTTCCTTCCTGGAGTCGAGTGTAGAGTTCTTGTCAATACATTGTTTCACTGTATTGGTCAGTTGTGTAGAACCTTATGCCTCGCCATTCTGTGTACTCAGGCGCTCGTAGTTCCTTTAGCTTTGCACAGAATCTTGCTGCTTTGCCAGGTGTGAGGACGTTAGGTGAGGATTGTGAAAGGTTGGTAGCAGTGCCGGTAGCGGCCGTAAGTGGGCTGTCAGTGGTGATATCTGTAGCAGAGGCGGTGGACGTCGAGGTGGCGTGTCAGTGTTAATATTTGTAGGGGTGGAGATGGACGTCGTAGGTGGCGTGTAAGGGGGGACATTAGTAGGAGTCGTGTCGCTGGCTGAGCGAGTACATTGCTCTGGTGGAGGAATTCCATCTGCAGGAACTGCGGGGTTGATGTTCTTTGAAGTAACCTTGAGTATTTCTGCTCAGGGAAGATAAGACTGGGCATGTTGTTGAGTCTGAAGAGTTCATTGATAGTGGAGTTGAAGGTTCCTGGAGGTGCCATATTCTGCATGTGTGCGCACATCATGCAGTAGTAGATCTTTGTTGGAGCACCGTCGGGAAGTGGAATAAGTATATTGTTGGTGGGAGACGCAGTTAGCGTGGCCTTGAGAATTTTGGTGGCATCAGCTTGAAGCTTGGTGATGGCAACGTATGTTTGGAGATCTTGTAGATGCAAGAAGGTTGGCGCTTATATACTGGCGTCAGGTGAAAGGAGGAACACTGCAGCAGGCCCACTGACCCATGCGAGGCATGTCCAAGTCTCCTACCGGCTTAAGTCAATGACCCAACCTAGTCAGGTCAGGTCACATTCTCATAAGGAGTACGGCATCATACCTAGTAGCACAAACTAGTCAGGTCCACTCACACTCATCCACAACCACTCATGTATTTATCTAACTTATTTTTAAAATAACACAACGTTTTAGCTTCTATGACGGTACTCGGGAGTTTGTTCCACTCGTCCAAAACCAGTACTTACTTTCGTTCTTTCTAAATCTAAATATATCTAATTTAAATCAGTTATTTCTTTTTCTTATCTGATACGATATCCTCAGTACTTTATTTATATCGCCTTTGTTTATGCCCATCATCCACTTAAATACCTCATTGATGTGCATGAATGGTATACAGTACCGAGAAGATGAAGAATTAGATGTGTGCAACCTCTGGGTATTTCCAAGTGCATATTATCATGTATCTTTCTCGCCTGCGTTCCAGGGAGTACAAATCAAGGGCATTCAATCGTTCTCAGTAATTTAGATGCTTTATCATACTTATATCTTTTATTTGTAGACGTTTCGCCATCCAGTGGCTTTATCAATACAATACAAGGACATATGACATTCTTCAGGCGTCACACCTCACTCTCCTCCAATATATAGTCTTTTTAACCTCTGTGTGTTAGAAGACATCAAGGTCCCAGGACCGATACGTTTTCTAATAAATATGTCCTAGTGTTTTGTACGTGTTTTTTTTTAAACCTGTTTGTCGGTATGTATTACCAAGGTTTATGCCACTTCATTGATGTCTTCTCTCGACAACTCTATTTAAATACCAGCACACTGCTGATGTATCCACATTTGTTAACCTAAATCCTTATATATATATATATATATATATATATATATATATATATATATATATATATATATATATATATATATATATATATATATATATATATATATATAAATCTTGCTAATCTTCATGAAAATGCAAGAGTCTCATTCCTATAATCTTACAGAGCTGCTACTTAATCCATTTACTGGTGAATACTGTAGTAAGGTTGGTGTCGAGTGCTGATACATTACATACAATGTTTACATGAACTGTAACTCGTAAGGGTATATCTTGTTTGCTCTCACATTTTGTCACCTCTTAACCTCCTGATTCACTGGAGCGCCTGAAGCAATGTAAAAATATCCAGAATTTTAGCTTTACCCGCAATCATCAATGTTTCTTCATTCATGATGTAAACGTTGATTGCTGCTGAGGTTTTTCTAGGAGTGCTGCTACTGAGGTCTTACTAGGAGAGCTGTTGATGTGATCTTTCTAGGAGTGCTGCTGTTGTGGTCTTTCTAGGAGTGCTGCTGTAGTGATCTTTCTAGGAGTGCTGCTGTTGTGGTCTTTCTAGAAGTGCTGCTGTTGTGGTCTTTCTAGGAGTGCTGCTGCTACTGAGGTCTTTCTAGGAGTGCTGCTGCTACTGAGGTCTTTCTAGGAGTGCTGTTGCTGTGATCTTTCTAGGAGTGCTGCTGTTGTGGTCTTTCTAGGAGTGCTGCTGTAGTGGTCTTTCTAGGAGTGTTGCTGTTGTGGTCTTTCTAGGAGAGCTGCTGTTCTGGTCTCTCTAGGAGTGCTGCTGTCGTGGTCTTTCTAGGAGTGTTGCTGCTGCTGATATCTTTCTAGGAGTGCTGCTATTGAGGTCTTACTAGGAGAGCTGCTGCGGTGGTATTTCTAGGAGTGCTGCTGTGGTGGTCTTTCTAGGAGTGTTGCTGAGGATTTACTGGAGTTGACGCATATTTAATACTTTTCTGGAATTCTTGTTAAGGTACCCACTAGAAAAAATCCGTACGAAGTTAATCTTTCTATAAATCCTGACTCAGTACTTTGTTCAGACGAATTTTATGAGAAAAATTGTCGTTGGTGGCAGGTTTATGATCCAAAGCATTGGAGCTACTTTTCACACTGCCTTTTCACACTGAGCTGTAACGTGTTCCTGGCAGTTATCAGCTACCATACCACGGGCCACGAGTTCAATCCCCGTCCGTGGTATGGTTTGTTTGCAATCGTGTCATTACGATATCGTGAGACACTTTAAAACATTTTTCTTAAGTGATGTTCGCTCACTGAATATGTGGTGTGAAGTTCAGTGCTGGAGTCCTTGGTTCGTAACCCATAATCTCGGGTTTGGTAGAGGAGGAATTGTTACGCCCTTTGCTCATATTAAGAAAGAGACTATAGTGGACCCCTGGTAAACGTCATTAATTCGTTCCAGAATGCTGTTCAAGTGCCATTACCAAACGAATTTGTTCCCATAAAGAATAATGTAAATTAGATTAGTCCTTTTAGACCCACAAAAATACACTTACAAAAGCACTTACAAAAATACACTTACATAATTGTTCGAGTTTGGAGCAGTACGTAAACCGGGGGTCCACTGTATATATTTATACGTGTTATTTTGGCTTTTTCACTTAATATTATATTACGGAGTGTCTTCATTAATAGCTAATATGAATTTACTCAGCTTTATAATATTTCCTGTCCCTAAATTGTTTAGTTTTGTACATAGGTAGGATGTTTAATTGTTCCAGAAACTGCTGGTGCCGCATGGTTAAGCACCAGGGAACAATTTGAGCTACTCAACCCCTGCTCAGTCCGAGTCGAAGTCTGGTGGTAAAGTTTTACCGTAGGCAGTTCACACCTTCCACTGGTCGAGGAAGAGTCTGGTGGAGAAACTGGCTTTGAGTCACGCAACACTTTCCCAGAAGTTACCAGGAATTTAAGAAGCCCTTTGCTAGGGTATATCTCGGCCTGAGAAGACGGTTGAGAAACTCTTAAGGAAAATAGGAATAAGTGAACGAGTCTAAGTGTTATTCCGTTTATAGACTGATCTAGAAAATGGATTATTGTAGAATGGTCCCAGAGGAAGAACTGATATTTGCATCAGTGTGGTGCCTGTGTCTGTGACTCATTGTGAATGAATCTAGAAACTCTGTCTAAAGCCATTTGTAAATATTTAACGTATTACGGTGATATGATAATAATAGTGATTACGATATGAGAAGCTCTGTTTTAAAGATTGAATTATTTAATTCATAATATAAACCTTAAGTGATTATTAATGCTGTTAATAAAACAAGCAGAAACTAGAAAGATTCCTTGTCCTCAATAAGTGAACCCTGTACATGATGACCCCCTAGACGAGATAATCCTGGTCATAACAGGAAGGCACATGTGCAACAGTTTGGTATCTTTACTGACGAGGCGTTTCACATGCTCAGCAACCTTCTTCAGTCAAAATACTGAGGAGATGGCGGAAGTCGAGGTGTAGCAAGGAAGTGATCATTCCCCTCAGCCTGGAGAAGTAAGTGTATGTTCAGGTCACTAGCTTGATGGTGTTTATTCTTGGGCAGGTGGGGACTAATAAGCAAATTAACTTACATATGTTTCTCTGTTTACCTAGCAGTAAAATGCAAATGAATAATAGTTGTAGAATGTTTCTTGAGGATGGTAGTATATCGTACACTGACTGCACTTTAAAACGCGCTGAGGTTGGATAACAGCTCCCAACCTATAAATTCAACAGTGCAAAACTAAATTCTTAGACATTTATTGTCACATACTGTAAGGAAAGATCCAGTCGTAGTTGTGCCCGTTATTTGATTATCCAATAACAAATTTTCACTCCTCGATTTTTTTTTAAGTTTGATTCTCAATATATATACAAGAAGTTTGAGTTAAATCATCACTTGGTTAAAACACTTTAAAAAGCGTCTCCATATTCATAAACCCCAACTTAAAATGGTCCTTTACCCTTTAATTCAAACACGACGAATAAAAACCAGGAAAAAAATACATCCTAAGGACAAGGTTCACATTGTACATAGTAATGTGTTTGTCCTTGCACAAATAATAAGAAATAAACAGTAGAATTTTATAACATAAGTTGACATAAGTATGCAAAAAGAAATTTTCGACTTGATACAAATTCCCAGTTTGTTTGCGACATGAAATTATTTAAAGTTCTCGCTGAATTTCGTGTTCAAATTTAGAAAGATTACATTAAACTTCGTATTTGTTCGAAGTCAGAAAGTTTACCTTCTTGAAGCCTGAGCACCTACATCTAAGGGCGGAAAATTGTTTTGAAAAACCAAAAAGATTTGAGATTTATCGCTGCTTTGTGTACACTGCCATTCAGTTTTGATCTAAAAGCATTGTGTTACAGCTGAAAGCACGTCAACAACACTTTGGATATATTATGGATAATTTTATTATCTACAATAAAATGACCAAAGTGTTTGCTCACGTGTCATTACCCTCAACTAATCGGTATCATAGACAAGATTCCCACCACAATATCATTCATTAACGTGCAGGAAACGACACAAGGCTTCGTTTACACAGAACAGTCCATTACAAATGTAAAATTGCCTACTTAGAGGAGACGGTCAAAAGAATATCAGTGTATGTCTGGGAAATGTTATTACAGGAGCTCCAAGAGATATTCTGTAGCTGAAATGTTGTTTCACTGAATATATACTGAATAATATATATTAATATAATTCATGTTAAGCGCTAAACCTATTTGGGTTATTCAGCGCAATACTTTGTGGAGGTTTGATCCTCCGTCTGCTGGGCGCGAGACAGATACGCTGTGCTGCCTTCACTGCTGTGCTGCCTTCACTGCTGTGCTGCCTTCACTGTTGTGCTTCCTTCACTGTTGTGCTTCCTTCATTGATGTGCTTCCTTCATTGATGTGCTTCCTTCATTGATGTGCTTCCTTCATTGATTTGCTGCCTTCACTGCTGTGCTGCCTTCACTGCTGTGCTGCCTTCACTGCTGTGCTTCCTTCATTGATGTGCTTCCTTCATTGATGTACTGCCTTCACTGTTGTGCTGCCTTCACTGTTGTGCTGCCTTCACTGTTGTGCTGCCTTCACTGCTGTGCTGCCTTCACTGCTGTGCTTCCTTCAATGCTGTGCTGCCTTCACTGCTGTGCTTCCTTCATTGATGTGCTTCCTTCATTGATGTGCTTCCTTCATTAATGTGCTGCCTTCACTGCTGAGTTGCCTTCACTGCTGTGCTTCCTTCACTGGTGTGCTTCGTTCACTGGTGTGCTTCCTTCACTGGTGTGCTTCCTTCACTGGTGTGCTTCCTTCACTGGTGTGCTGCCTTCACTGCTTTGCTTCCTTCACTGCTTTGCTTCCTTCACTGCTTTGCTTCCTTCACTGCTTTGCTGCCTTCACTGCTTTGCTGCCTTCACTGCCGTGCTTCCTTCCCTGTTGTGCTGTCCTTACTGTTGTGCTGTCCTTACTGTTGTGCTGTCCTTACTGTTGTGCTGCCTTCACTGGTGTGCTGCCTTCACTGGTGTGCTGCCTTTACTGGTGTGCTGCCTTCATTGTTGTGTTGCCTTCATTGTTGTGTTGCCTTCACTGCTTTGCTTCCTTCTCTGCTTTGCTTCCTTCTCTGCTTTGCTTCCCTCACTGCTTTGCTTCCTTCACTTCTGTGCTGCCTTCATTACTGTGCTGCCTTCACTGCTGTGCTGCCTTCACTGCTGTGCTGCCTTCACTGCTGTGCTGCCTTCACTGCTCTGCTGCCTTCACTACTGTGCTTCATTTTCTGCTGTGCTGCCTTCACACCGATACTGCTTTCACTACTGTGCTGACATCACTGCTGAGCTGCCTTCACTACCGTGCTGCCTTCACCACTGAGCTGCCTTCACTACCGTGCTGCCTTCACCACTGAGCTGTCTTCACCACTGAGCTGCCTTCAGCACTGAGCTGCCTTCAGCACTGAGCTGCCTTCACCACTGAGCTGCCTTCAGCACTGAGCTGCCTTCAGCACTGAGCTGCCTTCAGCACTGAGCTGCCATCTCCACTGAGCTGCCATCTCCACCACTGCGCTTAGTGTCATGAATATTTTCCCTCCATGACATCTGAGATCAGCTTCAACTTTTTAGAAGAAAATTTTAAATTTTCTCCCAAAATCTGATATTTTTTTTCTTCCCTTTATGCATATCCTTCCATGTTTGTTGTCTCCTGCTGCATGTTTGTTGTCTCCTGCTGCATGTTTGTTGTCTCCTGCTGCATGTTTCTTATCTCTTGTTACATGTTTCTTGTCTCTCCTTCATATTTGTTGTCTCTTCTTACATGTTTGTTTTCTATCCGTGCTTGTTTATTTTATTTTCTTCGTGTTTGTCTCTTCTTGCTTCTGGAGTTTATTTCGGCGTTCTTGATTTGTACTCACCTATTTGCGGTTGCAGTGGTCGAGTCATAGCTCCTGGCCCCGCCTCTTCACTGATTGCTACTAGGTCCTCTCCCTGCTCCATGAGCTTTATCATACCTCGTCTTAAAACTATGTATGGTTCCTGCCTCCACTACGTCGCTTTCTAAGCTATTCCACTTCCTGACAACTCTATGACTGAAGAAATACTTCCTAACATCCCTTTGACTCATAGGAGTCTTCAACTTCCAATTGTGACCCCTTGTTTCTGTGTCCCCTCTCTGGAACATCTTGTCTCTGTCCACCTTATCTATTCCTCGCAGTATTTTATATGTCGTTATCATGTCTCCCCTAACCCTTCTGTCCTCTAGTGTCGTCAGGCCGATTTCCCTTAACCTTTCTTCGTAGGACAATCCCCTTAGCTCTGGGACTAGTCTTGTTGCAAACCTTTGCACTTTCTCTAGTTTCCTGACGTGCTTGACCAGGTGTGGGTTCCAAACTGGTGCTGCATACTCCAGTATGGGCCTGACGTATATGGTGTACAGAGTCTTGAACGATTCCTTAGTGAGGTATTGGAATGCTATTCTTAGGTTTGCCAGCCGCCCGTATGCTGCAGCAGTTATCTGATTGATGTGTGCCTCAGGAGATGTGCTCGGTATTATATTCACCCCAAGATCTTTTTCCTTGAGTGAGGTTTGCAGTCTTAGACCACCTAGACTATACTCTGTCTGCGGTCTTCTTTGCCCTTCCCCGATATTCATGACTTTACATTTGGCAGGGTTAAATTCAAGGAGCCAGTTACTGGACCAGGCTTGTAGCCTGTCCAGGTCTCTTTGTAGTCCTGCCTGATCCTCGACTGATTTAATTCTTCTCATTAACTTCACATCATCTGCAAACAGGGACACTTCTGAGTCTATCCCTTCCGTTATGTCATTCACATATGCCAAAAACAGTACAGGTCCTAGGATTGACCCTTGTGGAACCCCACTCGTCACAGCTGCCCACTCTGACACCTCGTCACGTGTGTTTGTGTGTGTGTGTGTGTGCGTTTTTTTGCATCTTTCTGCCCTCATGTCTCTTCTTGCTTGCTTGTTTTATTTTCCTGTGTGTATGTTGCCTTTCTCTGCTTGGTTGTTTTGTGGGTCTTGTCATCTCTCATTTTGTGTTGTTTAGTTTGTGTTTAATTTTGAATGTTGATGTTACTAACAGCTACTTTGAGGAGGTTGTTACGTCATGTGATGCCTCGAGTCTGCGTCTCAGTTGATGTTATATTAGCGTCACCTCAGTCAGCGTCTCAGTGATGAGGTTGATGATGGTGTTATGTTAGGTACAAAGCCATCCCAGGAAACCCCATACATGAAGTCAGTTGGGATGAATTTGGAGTTTGCCTAGTGCCTGGTAGCTACCTGGTGGCTGCCTAGTACCTGGTGGCTACCTAGTGCTTGTGACTGCCTAGTGTCTGGTGGCTGCCTAGTGTCTGGTGGCTGCCTAGTGTCTGGTGGCTGCCTAGTGTCTGGTCTTGTGGCTTCCTGGTAGCTGCCTAGTGCCTGTGACTGCCTAATGCCTGTGACTACCTAGTGCCTGTGAATGCCTAGTGTCTGGTGGCTGCCTAGTGTCTGGTGGCTGCCTAGTGTCTGGTCTTGTGGCTTCCTAGTACCTGGTAACTGCCTAGTGCTTGGTGGCTGCCTAGTGCCTGTGACTGCCTAGTGCCTGTGACTGCCTAGTGCCTGTGACTGCCTAGTGCCTGTGACTGCCTAGTGTCTGGTGGTTACCTAATGTCTGGTGGCTGCCTAGTGCTTGTGACTGCCTAGAGTCTGGTGGTTACCTAGTGTTTGGTGGCTTCCTAGTACCTGGTAGCTTGGTGCTTGGTGGCTGCCTAGTGCCTGTGACTGCCTAGTGTCTGGTGGGTGCCTAGTACCTGGTGGCTACCTATTGCTTGGTGGCTGCCTAGTGCTTGTGACTGCCTAGTGCTTGGTGGGTGCCTAGTACCTGGTGGATACCTAGCGCTTGGTGGCTACCTAGTGTCTCGTAGCTGCCTAGTGCCTGTGACTGCCTAGTGTCTGGTGGCTGCCTAGTGTATGGTGGTTACCTAGTGTCTGGTGGCTTCCTAGTACCTGATGGCTACCTAGTGCTTGGTGGCTGCTTAGTGTCTGGTGGCTACTTAGTGCTTGGTGGCTACCTAGTGACAGATGGCTACCTTCTTCCTGGTGACTTCCTACTGCCTGGTGGCTACCTACTGCATTGTGGCTACCTAGTGCCTGGTGGCTACCTAGTGCCTGGTGGCTACCTAGTGCTTGGTGGCTACCTAGTGCTTGGTGGCTACCTAGTGCTTGGTGGATACCTAGTGATTGGTGGCTACCTAGTGCTTGGTGGCTACCTAGTGCTTAGCTACCTAGTGCTTGGTGGCTACCTAGTGCTTGGTGGCTACCTAGTGCTTGGTGGCTACCTAGTGCTTGGTGGCTACCTAGTGCTTGGTGGCTACCTAGTGCTTTGTGGTACCTAGTGCCTGGTGGCTACCTAGTGTCTGGTGGCTTCCTAGTGCTTGGTGGCTACCTAGTGCTTGATGGCTACCTAGTGTCTGGTGGCTACCTAGTGCTTGGTGGCTACCTAGTGTCTGGTGGCTACCTAGTGCTTGGTGGCTTCCTTGTGTCTGGTGGCTACCTAGTGCTTGGTGGCTTCCTTGTGTCTGGTGGCTTCCTTGTGTCTGGTGGCTTCCTAGTGTCTGGTGGCTTCCTAGTGTCTGGTGGCTACCTAGTGTCTGGTGGCTATCTAGTATCTGGTGGCTACCTAGTATGTGGTGGCTACCTAGTATGTATTGGCTACCTAGTATGTGGTGGCTACCTAGTATGTGGTGGCTACCTAGTTATTGGTGGCTGCCTAGTGCCTGGTGGCTGCCTAGTGCCTGGTGGCTACCTAGTGCTTGGTGGCTACCTAGTGCTTGGTGGCTACCTAGTGCTTGGTGGCTACCTAGTGCTTGGTGGCTACCTAGTGCCTGGTGGCTACCTAGTGTCTGGTGGCTTCCTAGTGCTTGGTGGCTTCCTAGGGCTTGGTGGCTACCTAGTGCTTGGTTTCTACCTAGTGCTTGGTGGCTACCTAGTGCTTGGTGGCTTCCTTGTGTCTGGTGGCTACCTAGTGTCTGGTGGCTACCTAGTGTCTGGTGGCTACCTAGTGTCTGGTGGCTACCTAGTGTCTGGTGGCTACCTAGTGTCTGGTGGCTATCTAGTATGTGGTGGCTACCTAGTATGTGGTGGCTACCTAGTGTCTGGTGGCTACCTAGTTATTGGTGGCTGCCTGGTGGCTACCTAGTGCCTGGTGGCTACCTAGTGCCTGGTGGCTACCTAGTGCCTGGTGGCGGCTACCTAGTACCTGTTGGCTACCTAGTACCTGTTGGCTACCAAGTACCTGGTGGCTAGCTAGTGCCTGGTGGCTACCTAATGCCTGGTGGCTAGCTAGTGCCTGGTGGCTAGCTAGTGCCTGGTGGCTAGCTAGTGCCTGGTGGCTAGCTAGTGCCTGGTGGCTAGCTAGTGCCTGGTGGCTAGCTAGTGCCTGGTGGCTAGCTAGTGCCTGGTGGCTACCTAATGCCTGGTGGCTACCTAGTGCCTGGTGGCTACCTAGTGCCTGGTGGCTACCTAGTGCCTGGTGGCTACCTAGTGCCTGGTGGCTACCTGGTGGCTACCTAGTGCCTGGTGGCTACCTAATGCCTAGTGACTACCTAGTGCCTGGTGGCTACCTAATGCCTCGTGACTACCTAATGCCTCGTGACTACCTAATGCCTCGTGACTACCTAGTGCCTGGTGACTACCTAATGCCTCGTGACTACCTAGTGCCTGGTGACTACCTAGTGCCTGGTGACTACCTAGTGCCTGGTGGCTACCTAGTGCCTGGTGGCTACCTAGTGCCTTGTGGCTACCTTGCGATGTCTCCGCAGGTCACCTTCCTTGCGGCCCGGTCTCACACTTAATCTCTCTAACTCTTTGTTTACTAAGGCTGTTGATGCTTTATCTACGTAGTACTGATACAGTCTGGATTATCAGTAACAGTTAGCGCTATCCTGTCAACGTTAATAACTGAAAAGAGTTATTGATATGTTTCTAATTCCCCTTCGATATGAAGGGAAGGTGTTGAAAAGTTTTTTTTGACTCATTTTTCTTCAATAAAAAAGCTTATCCTGCAGATATTTTTTCAGGACAATAAGCATTGCACTAAATTCCATTCATCTCTAGTATTTTCCAGTATTAAATTATTATGTCGCTTTCTCGACTGTTCCATGAAGCGAATTTTAAGATTTTTTTTTTTTTTGTGCGTCCCGTAATTTACATATTTTAATGAGAAGATGAGGGCAGTGAAATATTTATTACGGTAGTAATGATAATTACCTTTGTAAATTGTTGGAGTAAGTTGTAAACATAAAACAAAAGCGTCATGAGAGCTTTTGGAGTTTATAAATGAAAATAGAAGCATCGGAAACTGGTCATGAAAATTTTTTTCATACCAAATTAATTAGAAATAGTTGCTAGTTAACTGTTGTTTTCGGTTGAACATTTCGGTATTAAATGTATATAATGAGCAACATTTTATTAGGAAATTTAATTATTACATTTGATTCCATAATATTATCCGGACAGTTGGTCTTTTTGTTAATAATTCCTAAATGTGCAATACAAAAATGTTAAGAGATTGGTCGATTAGTCTCACAATATAATGTTTTTGTTCTTAGACTACTTTACCTTCCAAGAGTCGTCTTTCTGTCTCTCTCTTTATATCTTTAAAGATTCTTTCTCTTTATCTCTCTGTCTCTCTGGCTGTCTCTATCTTTGTCTCTCTCTTTCTCTGTATCTTTCTCGTTGGCAGAGTGAAGTTGCTGCTTGCTGCCCGTCTTGTGGTATACAAGCTTGCTTCTCGATCTCCTCGAAGTGGAGCCAAGTGTGGTACTTTGACAATGATGGTCTTGTACATAACAGTAAGGCCGCTCACATCCCTCCTGTGGTGAAGGCTCTGCTGAAATGACAGATCTATCCAGGATGGGTCCAGGCGAGAGATCTGTCATTTCAGCAGAGCCTTCACCACAGGAGGGATGTTCTCTCTCTCTCTCTCTCTTTCTCTCACACACACACAAAGGACCCAGAAAAATAAGGAGATTAGTCGAAGAGCCAGAAACGAGTATGCACAGATAAGAAGGGAGGCTCAGCGACAGTACCAAAACGACATAGCATCGAAAGTCAAGTCTGACCCGAAACTGTTGTATAGCCACATTAGGAGGAAGACAACAGTCAAAGACCAGGTGATCAGGCTGAGGAAAGAAGGTGGGGAACTCACAAGAAACGATCAAGAGGTATGTGAGGAGCTCAACACGAGATTTAAGGAAGTATTTACAGTGGAGACAGGAAGGACTCTGGGAAGACAGAACAGATGGGGGACACCAACAAGGAATATACCAACAAGTGTTGGATGACATACACACAACTGAGGAGGAGATGAAGAAGCTGCTAAGTGACCTTGATACCTCAAAGGCGATGGGACCTGACATCTTCCCGTGGGTCCTTAGAGAGGGAGCAGAGACACTGTGTGTGCCACTAACAACAATCTTCAACACATCCCTTGAAACTGGGCAACTACCTGAGGTATAGAAGACGGCAAATGTAGCTCCCATTTAAAAAAAAAAAAGAGACAGAAAAGAGTCACTAAAGTATAAACCAGTGTCACTGACGTGTATAGTATGCAAAGTCATGGAGAAGATTATCAGGAGGAGAATGGGGGAGCACCTGGAACAGAAGATAATAAATGACAACCAGCACGGATTCATGGAAGGCAAGTCCTGTGTCACAAACTATCTGGAGTTCTATAACAAAGTAACAGAAGTAAGACACGAGAGAGAGGAGCAGGTTGCTTGTATTTTCTTGGACTGCAGGAAGGCCTTCGACACAGTTCCTCATAAGATATTAGTGCAGAAGCTAGAGGATCAGGCACGTATAACAGTATTGGGCACTGCAATGGATCAGAGAATACCTGACAGGGAGGCAACAACGAGTCATGGTACGTGATGAGGTATCACAGTGGGCGCCTGTGACGAGTGGGGTCCCACATGGGTCAGTCCTAGGAAGTTAATGAGGAGAATTAAATCAGATGAGGATCAGGCAGGACTACAAAGAGACCTAGACAGGCTGGACACCTGGTCCAGCAACTGGCTTCTCGAATTTAATCCCGCCAAATGCAAAGTCATGAAGATCGGGGAAGGGAAAAGAAGACCGCAGACAGAGTATAGGCTAGGTGGCCAAAGACTGCAAACCTCGCTCAAGGAGAGAGATCTTGGGGTGAGTATAACACCGAGCACGTCTCCGGAAGCACATATCATCCAGATAACTGCTGCAGCATATGGGCGCCTTGCAAACCTGAAAATAGCGTTCCGATACCTTAGTAAGGAATCGTTCAAGACACTGTACACTCTGTACGTCAGGCCCATACTGGAGTATGCAGCACCAGTTTGTAACGCACACCTAATCAAGCACGTCAAGAAATTAGAGAAAGTGCAAAGATTTGCGACAAGATTAGTTACAGAGATAAGGGGAATGTCCTACGAAGAAAGAATAAGGGAAATCGGCCTGACGACACTGGAGGACAGGAGGGTTAGGGAAGACATGATAACGACATACAAAATACTGCGTGTTATAGACAAGGTGAACAGAGACAGGATGTTCCAGAGAGGGGACACAGAAACAAGGGGTCACAATTGGAAGTTGAAGACTCATATGAGTCAAAGGGATGTTAGGAAGTATTTCTTCAGTCACAGAGTTGTCAGGAAGTGGAATAGTCTAGCAAGTGATGTAGTGGAGGCAGGAACCATACATAGCTTTAAGACGAGGAATGATAAAGCTCATGGAACAGGGAGAGAGAGGACCTAGTAGCGATCAGTGAAGAGGCGGAGGCCAGGAGCTGAGTCTCGACCCCTGAAACCACAATTAGGTGAGTACAATTAGATGAGTACACACACACACACACACACAAAGATCTTGGGGCGAGTATAACGCCAAGCACGTCTCCGGAAACACACATCAACCAGATAACCGCGGCAGCATATGGGCGACTGGCAAACCTAAGATTAGCGTTCCGTTACCTTAACAAGGAATCGTTCAAGACACTGTACACCGTGTACGTCAGGCCCATACTAGAGTATGCAGCACAAGTCTGGAACCCACACCTGGTCAAGCACGTCAAGAAATTAGAGAAAGTGCAAAGGTTTGCGACAAGGCTAGTTCCACAGCTCAGGGGAATGCCATATGAAGAAAGTTTGAGGGAAATAGGACTAACAACACTGGAGGACAGAAGGGTTAGAGGAGACATGATAACGACATACAAAATACTGCAGGGAATCGACAAGATATATAGTGACAGGATGTTCCAGAGAGGGAACACAGAAACAAGGGGACACAACTGGAAGCTGAAGACTCAGATGAGTCAAAGGGATGTTAGGAAGCACTTCTTCAGCCATAGAGTAGTTAGGAAGTGGAATAGTCTAGCGAACGATATGGTGGAGGCGGGAACCATACATAGTTTTAAGACAAGGTATGATAAATCTCATGGAGCAGGGAGAGCAGAGACCCAGTAGCGGACAGCGAAGAGGCGGGGGCCAGGAGCTGAGTCTCGACCCCTGCAACCAAAATTAGGTAAGTACACACACACTTTTGGTGAGTTGATGAAGAGACGATGCTATAGAAGAGAAGATGAGGGAAAGTTAGATAAGGGGAAGAGAGATCTTGGAGTGAGGATGCTGTATATCAGAAAAGAAACTTATTTTGTCAGTGTTTTGTCACTTCATACACAGAGACTTCCTCTTCCTGGAAGTGTAATCACGAAGAGTCAACATCAAGACTGGCACTTCACGTGGCACTGACTCAAACGTTTACTGGGAACTAGTGATAATTTACGTTTTTTTTTCCCATTATTTTCTGTTTACCACTAAAATTAAAATATTTTGATTAAAAAATATTTTTTTTTCAGTCAGAATACTGTATCTCTTACATTGTACTGTACATTTCGTATGATTTTTTAAAATATGTGAAGAATTATAATAAAAATTAAGCTAAGACGTTATTTTATTACATTTTTCATTGCATTTATTGACAAACTCTCAGTTTTTAGCTAAAATATGCTACTTGAAATTAATATGATTTAGCTTACTTTTCCCACAAAATGCAATTGTAATTCTTTGTCTTCTCCGAAGAGGAAGACAAAGAATGGTGGTCAGCAACAAGTAATTCATTACTTGACTTATCTTCTCTCTTGTTCGCCACTTGAAGATGGTCCACAAAACGTTGCCTAAAGTTTTCTTTCTAAATTTTGGGTTTGTAGAAAAACGAAAGATCCTGTAATTTTTGACTGTTTTTAATCCATCAGTTCTTATTACCAATATGTTCTTCATAATGTATTGAATATTATGTTTAGATAATTAATGTATAATAAACACTTGTGAATGCTCACTAATAACCCAAGAAGATTAATTGATCTGTATATTTCAAAGAGGATCCCAGAAGGGAATCCAAATATTCAGATGAACTAATCTTCTGAGTTTCTGTCTCCATGAGGGAGATTAGTATTGAGCATTATTATGTTTATTTATATGCAACATAATACTGTCATTAATCGCATGGATTATTGCAAGCTCCATCCACCGTTCATGCTCGTTAACTGTCCTCTTTGCAGTAATTATTGCCAATTGCAAAGTACGGAAATATTTTGAAATCTTTGCTGATAAATGACAATTTAGTGAAAACAAAATAATCTTAATATATTGAGGTGCTCAATAAATTTTTTAGATAAAATAAAATTTCATATTAACGCTGCCTGTGCGCTTTCTGCTTGGGTATTATGAGAGTTTAAAACAGAATATACTTTCATAATTTTCATATACCGAGAAATCCACTTATCAGAGTACGTTATAATATTAAGTAATATATGCATTTGCGTCCGTTGCTATAATCATTAATGAAATTGGGAAATCAAAATTTGATTTGCTAATGTAATGAAGAGATAGAGACGTGTGTATCATGTTGGTGTCTTATACAACCCGCATATAGCAGAGAGGAGCTTACGACGAAGTTTCGGTCTGACTCGAACCATTTAAAAAAATGACACTGTAATACAAGAGTGAGGAGGTCAGTATATATATCGACGACTGAAACGGGTGCGGGTTATTTTTTGTATTGTTCCAGTCACGGTATTGTTCCTTTTTATTCTTCATCTGGGTACCTTTATTTGTACACGTTTAGCAATACAATGGGTTTATCAATGCAATACAAAGACAATGCTAATGTAATACTTAACACAGTGTTGCAGTTCAACACATCCTCATGAGGTAACCTGTTAAAGGTACCTTTAAGTGGATGTATTTTTTTATTGGTGTTTTTTTTCCTTCATATTTAACGTTTATAACTTGATATCGCCTCTTCCTATCAGCTTCATGTTTTAAACGCTGTTGTACTGTACCTAAGGAAAGTTTCATGAACCTGCGTCGTCTAGTTATCTTGATTGTTGACGTTACTTCATCCAGTGGCTTTAGTAATACAAATTCAAGGACATGATAGGAAGAGAGTAGACTATATTCAGAAGACGAGGTAATAAGTCCCCCAGCCTTAGAGTTGGTGAAGATATACGTAGTCGTGAAGGATCTTGAAGGATCTTGAAGAATCTTGAAGGATCTTGAAGGATCTTGAAGAATCTGAATATCAGATTCTTCAAGACTATATACCTTTTTAACTCAAAGGCTGAGGGACTAATTACCTCGTCTTTTATATATAGTTCTACTATCTTCCCATTATGTCCTAGAATTTGTATTGATAAAGCCACTGGGTAGCGAAACGTCTACAGTAAAGATACCTGGATATTGCACGTGTCTAATTCTTCATCTTGTCGATTTTATATTAACGTTTCCCGGATTTTATTTATGTGAGATAAATCAAACTTTCGACAATGGTGTGTTGATAAGGGACTGACCACCTCAAAACTACGACTTCGAGGGTGGTGGACTGATTACGTCGTCTTTACATTCTCTGTATCAGACTGAAGAAACCAACTTTGTAGGCAAAACGTTTCGTAATTATCTGGTAGGTGAGTCCTTATAAAGTGGATACAGAATGTAGAGTCAACTTCGTTAATAATAATTTGAGAATGTCTTTTCTGAATGGCTTCAATCCTTAATGTCTGATGAATGTGATAGACAGAATAGCATAAAAATAAGTGTAATCTTTGTAGTGGCAAATCTGCAGATTTCCTAGCATGGCTAATGAACTTGTAGGCGTTGGAGTAAAATCAATAAATAAAAAAATACCTCTTCAGATCGATTTCAAACTTTTACAGTGGTGGGCTAGTGCTGAGAAGGGAGGAGGAGGAAATGGTATTGTTTGGAAGGAGAGACCCCTTCTCTTTTCTGTCTCTTTTTCCTATTTGGACCTGGTTGAAGCTCACCAGGTTTGACTTTTACTAAAAATCTGTCCAAAGAACTTTGCTTCTGCCTTCTCCTCAGGATGTTTCGGAAATGTGACATTGTCTGGTCATTCCAGACAATGCTATTACGGCTTGTTTGGGCTCTGTTGGGGTGGTACTTCTCTGCAAAGTTTTTGACGTCCATCCATTTGGCAAAGATTTCCTTGATTAATGAAGTAGGGGCTTCCTCTATCTCCTCTTCCGAGTCTGAAGAGAGAGCATCCATCTTAGTCTTGCGCTCCTCCTCAAGTTCCTGCAGCTCCTCAGTGGTCAGCTCTTCCCTGTGTCCCTTCACTAACTCCTCCACATCGAGAGAGAGGTAAACAAGGGTAGCGTGCGGTGTCGTGACTCTTTTTGACCCATACATGTTGTAGCACGCGAGTCGTATTCCAAACAAAGATCGTATACCAAGCAATAATTTTCGCGTCCAAACAGGACGTATACCAAGTTGGACTTATTCCAAAGCGGACGTATACCGAGGTACCACTGTAAACAGTTTCAATAAACATTTCAAAAATAAATAAATTAAAGGCCTCTTCTGACCGGCTTCATTCCCTAAAGGCTGGTCTATCGTAAATAAGGAAATTTTTGGACTGGTACTGGGCTGTGTGAGTGCCAATTTCCAAATGAAATTGAAGAAATTTTGAGATATCGCATTAAACCCATTATTTCAATTTTGAAAAATTGAAATAATGGCTTTAACGTGATATTTTATGAGTGTCTCATACACTCCCCTTGACACCATTAATGCTGAGGGATCTCACTTTGAGGTAACTTAGGATTGTTACTCTGTCGAATAGAGAGAAAGTTTAAAAATTTTAATTCAGCACAACCTGTGTCACCAGAGTCATATGTAACACCTGTCAGAATGATAAATTAGACACATATGCAACATCAGTCCATTCAAAGAAGAATCGTGAAGAACAGGAGGAGTTTGAGGTAATCAGTCCCTCAACCTTGAGTCGATGTTGTCAGTCCATCAATCTTGAAAATATTGATGGACTGACAACATCGACTCAAGGTTGAGGGACTGATTACCTCAAATTCCTCCTGTTCTTCACGATTCATTTTTGTATTGGACTGATGAAGCCACTGTGTGGCGAAACGTTTCCTCAATAAAGATACCCAAGTGTTGCATATGTGTCTAATTTACCAACTCGTCGGTTCTCTGAACCATTCATCAACACCTGTCAGAATGTTGTGTGAGAAGTGTCTGACACTGGTTGATGAATTAGACATTCTTACAACACTTCAGTATCTTTATTTGTGTAAACATTCACCTAAAACTCCTGATCTTCAATCGTTCTTCCTCTGTATGGGATTGAAGAAGTCACTCCTGGCGAAACGTCTCAATAATAAAGATACGTAAGTGTTTCACAAGTGTCTAACTCATGAACCTGTCGGTTCTCTGAATCATTCATCAACATTCACAGTAGTGGTTGTCTCGCTCAGCAGATCACTGAGGGAATATATACGTTAGCATATGAGAATAGTGTCTGACACACCTGTTGGAACGTTGGTAAACACGAATGTGAGAACGTTGCTTAATGTTCGTGAGAATGTTGTTAAACATACTTGTGAGAACGTTGTTTGACACTTATGATCATGTGAGTGTAGTATTTGACTCAGGACGAGCACTTTGTGAGAACATTGCCAGCACACCTGTCAGCATGTGAGAGTAGTGTTTGACATACCAACATTGTGAGAGTAGTGTTTGACACACCAACATTGTGAGAGTAGTATTTCACATCACTGATACACTCGTCACTTCATGGATATATGCAGTGAGCATGCATAGTTCATGCATATATGCAGAGAGCGTGCATAGTTCTTTTGTATAAAGGCAAAGGGGACAAAAGAGAGTGTAAAAATTATAGGGGAATAAGTCTGTTGAATATACCTGGTAAAGTGTATGGTAGAGTTATTATTGAAATAATTAGGAGCAAAACGGAGAGCAGGGTAGCAGATGAACAAGGAGGCTTTAGGAAGGGTAGGGGTGGTGTAGACCAAGTGTTTGCAGTGAAACATATAGGTGAACAATATTAGGTAAGGGTAAAGAGGTATTTGTGGCATTTATGGATTTGGAAAAGGCATATGATAGGGTGGATAGAGGGGCAATGTGGCAGATGTTGCAAATGTATGGAATAGGAGGTGGGTTATTGAAAGCTGTGAAAAGTTTTTACGAGGATAGTGAGGCTCAGGTTAGAGTATGTAGGCGAGAGGAAGATTATTTCCCAGTAAAAGTAGGCCTTAGACAGGGATGTGTGATGTCACCATAGTTGTTCAATATATTTATAGATGGAGTTGTAAGAGAAGTGAATGCTCGGGTGTTGGCAAAAGGTGTGGGGTTAAAAGATAAAGAATCTAACACAAAGCGGTAGTTGTCACAGTTGCTCTTTGCTGATGACACTGTGCTTTTTGAGGATTCTGAAGAGAAGTTGCAGAGGTTGGTGGATAAGTTTGGTAGGGTATGTAAAAGAAGGAAATTAAAAGTGAATATAGGAAAGAGTAAGGTGATGAGGATAACAAAAAAATTAGATAACGGAAGATTGGATATCAGATTGGAGGGAGAGAGTATGGAGGAGGTGAATGTATTCAGATATTTGGGAGTGGATGTGTCAGCAGATGGGTATATGAAGGATGAGGTGAATCATAGAATTAACGAGGGGAAAAAGGTGAGTGGTGCACTGAGGAGCTTCTGGAGACAGAGAACTTTATCCATGAAAGCAAAGAGGGGAATGTATGAGAGTATAGTTATACCAACACTCTTGTATGGGTGTGAGACATGGGTTGTGAATGTTGCAACAAGGAGAAGGCTGGAGGCAGTGGAGATGTCATGTCTGAGGTCAATGTGTGGTGTGAATATAATGCAGAGAATCCGTAGTTTGGAGATTAGGAGGAGGTGCGGGATTACCAAAACTATTATCCAGAGAGCTGAGGAGGGGCTATTGAAATGGTTTGGATATATAGAGAGGATGGAACAAAATAGAATGACTTCGAGAGTGTATAAATCTGTAGCGAAGGGAAGGCGGGGTAGGGGTCGGCCTAGAAAAGGTTGGAGGGAGATGGTAAAGGAGGTTTTGTGTGCGAGGGGCTTGGACTTCCAGCAAGTGAGTGTGAGCGTGTTATGAGCGAATGGAGACAAATGTTTTTTTAGGACTTGACGTGCTGTTGGAGTGTAGGCAAGGTAACATTTATGAAGGGTTTCAGGATAACCGGCAGGCCGGACTTGATTCCTGGAGATGGGAAGTACAGTGCCGGCACTCTGAAGGAGGGGTGTTAATGTTGCAGTTTTGTAGCTGTAGTGTAAGCACACCTCTGGCAAGACAGTGATGGAGTGAATGATGATGAAAGTATTTCTTTGTCAGGTCATCCTGTCTTGGTGGGAAACGGCCTATGTGTTAACAATATATATATATATATATATATATATATATATATATATATATGCACCACGCAGAACCAAGCGGGTATACACAGAGAAAGATCACAGTCAGCAGGACTCGATACTGCTACAGAGATGGGCAAGATTCCCAGGAAGCGCTTTTATCCACTCAGCCAAAAATGCCTCAAAACCTGGACTGCGATCTTTCTCTGTATATACCCGCTTGTTTCTGAGTGGTGCATTGATATAAAAATCGCTTGTGAAGTCAAAACATAAAGGAGGAGATTGAAATTGCTTGAATCCATGCTTAAGGCTCACTGACGTGTGGCATTTGTGTCTGAGTAGATAAGAGCGCTGCCTGGGAATCTTGCTCGTCTCATTAGCAGTATCGTGTCGTGCTGACTGCGATCTCTCTCTCTCTCTCTCTCTCTCTCTCTCTCTCTCTCTATCTATCTATATATATATATATCTCGGCCTTTCATGATGCAATAAAAATCATCAGGAGCTTGCACTGCTGCAGAAATGAATAAGAAGTCCAGGTAGATGCACTCAAGGGACCGACTGTACTTAAAATGAGATGGCATCAGGCAGACTAGTGCCAGGTGCCAGAAAGATGAAGGCAAGATTTTAAAAGCAGTAGCACTGATACTTCCCAAGATGAAATGGAAATATATGAAACAGAAGGAAGAGAATGAGAGGACAGACCAAGGGGCCTCTACAATTATATGTAGGCATAGATTGAAGGAAAGTCAAAGGAACCGACTGAAGCTCCCACATATTAATGTTTTCTTGATGGGTAACAAGTAGAGTAGAAAGACAACTATGAAAGAATAATAATGAAGCTGGACGCCATTGTCTTTATCGAAGAGTAAAACCGAATATAGACGAAGAATATTCAGGCGGTTTATGAAAACTGAAACAAAATTTCATTAAATTAAATGAATTATGGATTAGTACCCACTGGAGAGGTTATGTGTTGTTGCCAGAACTGCCATCAATAAGAGGAGGCCGGGTAATTGCAGTCTGATTAGCCGTAAAGAAAAACCACACAAGGTTAGCCAAGACTAAAGAATAAAGGGACACCGTGTGTGAGTTATGGTTCTTGTTTTGAGATCAGTTACTTAAAGTCAAACACCAGTTGACTGTCTGGTGATCCATAACAGCGAAGTTTTTCACATAGAGGAAAACCTTAAATCGATACACTTAGGAAAATCTTAAATCACCACATTTAGGAAAAACCTTAAATCACCACTATGAAGGAATCTGACTACCTAAATGTCTTAATAGAAATTGGAAAAGGAACCACGTAAACCGAAAGAATGGCTTAAAAAAATGTGATATCTGAGATTAAAACTTCCAAAACAAGTTAGCGTTCGGTAAATGTACGTATTCATATGAAATAAAATGTCCCGAACGGTCCTATTTACATCTCAACTGAAAGGGATAAAGATCATTACAGATTTCCTCAGTACCATGTAAATCATCAAATTTACATTAATTCCCACACATGCTTCGACTATAAAAAAAAGGCCGGAGACAAATATTTCATTAGGAACCTAAGAAAAAGTGAGGCTCCATTTATTCTGCTTCGTAAACAAAGTTGGTAAAGTCTACGTCGGGAATATTAAGGACAGGGTCCAAATCAGGTGAGTACTTGCCAGCCTTGACTGAGGTAGTGACGTTGAGTGTAGTGATCTTAGCACAATATAAAGGGTTAGTTGCCTGTCTGACACGACGTGAAAGAGATCGGGCTTTCTTAAAGTCAAGAAGTCAAGCTCATTCAAGGAACCACCAAGGTTCACATTAATGAAAATGTTTTCCCAAAGTTTACGTAATAGCAAGAGTGGCAACCAGGATGAGGGATGGAGACGGGCATGTGGCAGAGGGAATTAGAATGAAATCATCTTTTATTGCACTATCGCCTGCGACTGCCAAATTATCTGTGACTGCCCAATCATCTATGGAGCCTCAAAACTCTACGATTATCTAATAAACATCAACTGCTCAATCAACAGGCCAATACTTCTATGATTACCCTCCTGCCGAGCCCAAACAAGAGAAAAATCACTGAACCAAATGTAATGGAAATACACACGGAATTATTAGGCAGCTCTATAACATCTACTGGACCAAAGGGATTCGTTCCCTTTATAGACTTTTTTATCCTTGCCAGTAAAGAAGAGGTGATTAATTTAGGTAGATCAACACTTGACGAGTTTTAATACAGAGATATCATATAGTTTCCTCTTCCCCGGCCTCACTAACATGGGTCTCCAACCACGGCAACACATGGTGGCATCTTAGTCACTCTCCCTTGCATTTTTCCTTGCAACATAGTGCGAGTTATGTTGAGGAATGAGACACTTGTGCAACATTTTCGAATCTTTACTGAGGAAATACTTCGCGAACCACTGGCTTCTTCAGTCCAATACAGAGAATAAAAGAGGAAGGTAAGGAGTTTGAGGTAATCAGTCCCAAATGTTGCACAAGTGTCTCATTCTTCAACTTGTCAATTTTAAAAACTATTTTTTCCCCCACGATTCATTTTAGCTGCTACAGACGTCTCTTTTTTCCCTACACAATTATAGGTATAGTAAAGGTTGAAGATTAAGTCATTATTCTGACGACGTTTCGCTCAACCTTGAGACTTACTAAGTCAAAAATGAGCAAAGCGTGCCCAGAAGTAAGACTTGCTCTGCAAACTGTCTGTGTACCTCGCTTGAAGGCACTGTTTGCCAGCCAGACCCCGAAAGGTGACCTCATGCAGATTTTCCTGAGTTCTTTTTCTCGGTTGAATTTGCTTACTCTTGCCCTTCTTGTTAGTGTGGCTTCTATCACTGTTACATTCTGTCGAAGAATCAGACACTTGTGTAGTATTTAGGAATCTTAAAAAAAAATAACACGGGTGGGGTTCGAACCCGCGGTCAGAGAGTCTCAAAACTCCAGACTCAGTGGCTTACGCGACGGTCTGGACTTTTGAGACTCTCTGACCGCGGGTTCGAACTCCACCCGTAGTATGGTTTGTTTACAATCGTGTCATTACGATTTCGTGAGTCATTTAGGAATCTTTATTGAGGAAACGTTTCAACTGTCAGTGGCTTCTTCAGTCCAGTAAAGAGAACAGTGGAAGATGAGGAGTTTGAGGTAATCAGTCCCTCAACTTGGAGTCGATGTGTTCAGTCCATCAAGACTAATGGAGTGGGCACATCGACTGTGTTCATCTGGTGAACACAGTCGATGTCTTCATCTGAACACATTGACTCCAGATTGAGGGACTGATTACCTCAAACTCCTCATCTTCCACCATTTTTCTCTGTATTAGACTGAAGAAGACACTGGCTGTTGAAACGTCTACTTAATAAAGATTCCCAAATGTTGCTCAATTGTCTTATTCGTCATCTTGTCATTTTCTAAAGTATTTGCAACACATTGATAACGTCTTCCTAACACAGTATCTAACGTTTCTGTCTTCTTTGATAATGAAGTGTCTAACACTGGCACGTGCCTGCTAACCTGATGTCTAACACTGGCACATGCCTGCTAACCTGATGTCTAACACTGGCACGTGCCTGCTAACCTGATGTCTAACACTGGCACGTGCCTGATAATCTCATGTCTAACACTGGTACATGCCTGCTAATCTCATGTCTAACACTGGCACATACCTGCTAACCTGATGTCTAACACTGGCAGATTTTTGCTAACCTGATGATTAACACTGGCACGTGCCTGCTAACCTGATGTCTAACACTGGCACATGCCTGCTAACCTGATGTCTAACACTGGCACATGCCTGCTAACCTGATATCTAACACTGGTACGTGCCTGCTAACCTGATGTCTAACACTGGCACGTGCCTGCTAACCTGATGTCTAACACTGCTAATCTCATGTCTAACACTGGCACATGCCTGCTAATCTCATGTCTAACACTGGCACATACCTGCTAACCTGATGTCTAACACTGACACATACCTGCTAACCTGATGTCTAACACTGACACATACCTGCTAACCTGATGTCTAACACTGACACATGCCTGCTAACCTGATGTCTAACACTGACACATGCCTGCTAACCTGATGTCTAACACTGGCACATGCCTGCTAACATTATGTCTAACACTGGCACATACCTGCTAACCTGATGTCTAACACTGGCACATACCTGCTAACCTGATGTCTAACACTGACACATACCTGCTAACCTGATGTCTAACACTGACACATGCCTGCTAACCTGATGTCTAACACTGGAACGTGCCTGCTAACCTGATGTCTAACACTGCTAACCTGATGTCTAACACTGACACATGCCTGCTAACCTGATGTCTAACACTGGCACACGCCTGCTAACCTGATGATTAACACTGGCACGTGCCTGCTAACCTGATGTCTAACACTGACACATGCCTGCTAACCCGATGTCTAACACTGGCAGATTTTTGCTAACCTGATGATTAACACTGGCACGTGCCTGCTAACCTGATGTCTAACACTGGCACGTGCCTGCTAACCTGATGTCTAACACTGCTAACCTGATGTCTAACACTGACACATGCCTGCTAACCTGATGTCTAACACTGGCACACGCCTGCTAACCTGATGATTAACACTGGCACGTGCCTGCTAACCTGATGTCTAACACTGACACATGCCTGCTAACCCGATGTCTAACACTGGCAGATTTTTGCTAACCTGATGATTAACACTGGCACGTGCCTGCTAACCTGATGTCTAACACTAACACGTGCCTGCTAACCTGATGTCTAACACTGCTAACCTGATGTCTAACACTGACACATGCCTGCTAACCTGATGTCTAACACTGGCACACGCCTGCTAACCTGATGATTACCACTGGCACGTGCCTGCTAACCTGATGTCTAACACTGACACATGCCTGCTAACCTGATGTCTAACACTGGCAGATTTTTGCTAACCTGATGATTAACACTGGCACGTGCCTGCTAACCTGATGTCTAGCACTGGCACGTGCCTGCTAACCTGATGTCTAACACTGCTAACCTGATGTCTAACACTGGCACGTGCCTGCTAACCTGATGTCTAACACTGCTAACCTGATGTCTAACACTGAAACATGCCTGCTAACCTGATGTCTAACACTGGCAAGTGCCTGCTAACCTGATGTCTAACACTGGCAAATGCCTGCTAACCTGATGTCTAACACCGGCACGTGCCTGCTAACCTGATGTCTAACACTGCTAACCTGATGTCTAACACTGACACATACCTGATAACCAGATGTCTAACACTGGTACATGCCTGCTAATCTCATGTCTAACACTGGCACATACCTGCTAACCTGATGTCTAACACTGAAACATGCCTGCTAACCTGATGTCTAACACTGGCACGTGCCTGCTAACCTGATGTCTAACACTGGCACGTGCCTGCTAACCTGATGTCTAACACTGCTACCCTGATGTCTAACACTGCTAACCTGATGTCTAACACTGACACATACCTGATAACCTGATGTCTAACACTGGTACATGCCTGCTAATCTCATGTCTAACACTGGCACATACCTGCTAACCTGATGTCTAACACTGGCACGTGCCTGCTAACCTGATGTCTAACACTGCTAACCTGATGTCTAACACTAGCACATGCCTGCTAACCTGATGTCTAACGCTGACACATGCCTGCTAACCTAATGTCTAACACTGACACATGCCTGCTAACCTGATGTCTAACACTGGCACATACCTGCTAACCTGATGTCTAACACTGACACATGCCTGCTAACCTGATGTCTAACGCTGACACATGCCTGCTAACCTGATGTCTAACGCTGACCCATGCCTGCTAACCTGATGTCTAACGCTGACACATGCCTGCTAACCTAATGTCTAACACTGACACATGTCTAAATCATTTATTTCCAGACACAAATCTTGCATATAAATAATTAAGGATTCAAAGGAAATTTTTAATAATAAATGTCATATCGTATGTTTATCTTTCATTTGGTAAACAATTTCTACTGAAAATCTTTACGTAATACAGAAATAACCCGCACGTTGGAAAATCTTTCTCAGGAGCATAATACCCCGTGCCAATCCTCCTGCGAGGCACAATACCTCACTCATATCTTTCATTTGGTATTTAATACCTCACACATCCGCCTCAGAAGCCGAATATTTAATGAAATCCTTCTTAGACAAAAATACCTCTTGTAAATCCTTAGAGGAATATTTCTTGCAAATCCTTCTTAGAAGAATTCCTCTTGAAAATCCTTCATAGAAGAGGAATACTTCTTGAAAACCCTTGTAAGAATACCTCTTACAAACCCTTCTTAGAGGAGGAATACCTCTTGCATATCCTTCTTAGAAGAATATCTCTTGAAAATCCTGCTTAAAAGTAGAGTACATGTCGCAAATCCTCCTTAGGAGGCGAATACCTCTCGTAAATCCTTATTAGATGCATTATACATCTCGCAAATCCTTCTTTGAGGAAGAATATTTGTGTCAAATCCTCGTCGGAAGCAGAATATTTCTCGAAAATCCACCTTTGAGGCACAATACCTATCGCAAATCCTCAGAAGCGTGACACATGTGGCAGATCTTCCTTCGACATGAATACGTATTTCAAATCCTCTTTAATAGCAGGATACCTTTCGCAAATCCTCCTAAGAAGCACAATGCTCTCACAATTGCTCTTTAGAAGCACAATGCCTGTCGTAAATCCTCAGAAGCACAATGTCTTCCGCAAATCCTCCTGTGAGACAGAATGCCTCCCGCAAATCCTTCGAGGCAGAGTGCCTCCCGCAAATCCTCCTGAGAGACAGAATGCCTCCCGCAAATCCTCCTGAGAGACAGAATGCCTCTCGCAAATCCTCCTCCGGAGAATATTATCCCTGGCAAGTCCTTCAGACACAAGATGAGGTCGCGTCACCCGCTGCGTCTCTCACTCTGTTTCTCTCTCCAGTGCTGCTTACTTCTTCTTTATCGCATTATTGTTTTGTTTACTTTCGTGTTTGCATCAGAGGAAAGAGGAAGAGAGGCAAGAGGCACAAGGATATATGTTGGAAAGAAAGGAGGAATAAGAGGATGATGATGAGGTGGTAGAGGAAGAAGGGAGGAGGAGGAGGAGGAAGAAGGGAGGAGGGAGGAGGAGGAGGAGGAGGAGAAATCGAATCAGAGCAGTTATGGAGAAAGCATCTTTAGGACCAAACAGTATTGGAGAGTAACTTATCTTGAACTGTGAAAGAGGAGTGTGTGTGCTAAATATCTAGAGGGAGGGAGGCTGGGAGGGTTAGAGGGAGGGAGGCTATGAGGTAAGAGGGAGGAAGGCAGGGAGGGTTAGTGCGAGGGATGCTGGGAGGGAGGCTTGGAGGTAAGAGGGAGGGATGCTGGGAGGGATGCTGGGAGGTAGAGGGAGGGATGCTGGGAGGTAGAGGGAGGGAGGCTGAGAGGTAAGAGGGAGGGAGGCTGGGAGGTAAGAGGGAGGGAGGCTGGGAGGTAAGAGGGAGGGAGGCTGGGAGGTAAGAGGGAGGGAGGCTGGGAGGTAAGAGGGAGGGAGGCTGGGAGGTAAGAGGGAGGGAGGCTGGGAGGTAAGAGGGAGGGAGGCAAGAGGGAGGGAGGCTGGGAGGCAAGAGGGAGGGAGACTGGGAGGTAAGAGGGAGAGAGACTGGGAGGTAAGAGGGAGGGAGGCTGGGAGGTAAGAGGGAGGGAGGTTAGAGGGAGATTGATGAGAGGGAGGGATTTGTTGAGGGAGTTTGAACACGAAAGAGAATGAGAGAGAGGGAGGTGAGTTGAGAGGTAAGGAATGAGGGAATGTAAAAAGGGAAGGAGAGAGGCACTATAAATGGAAAGGAGGTAGGGAGAGAGAGGGAAAACAAAATAGCTCTAAAACATTCGTGTTAAAACGTTTTTGTTTGTGTTTTATACAACTGTTTTTTCAACTTTTCTCTTTACACTACCAAAAAAAATATCTCCATGCTTCACTTCGTAGATTTTTTTTAGTATCTTGAAGGTTTGTATGAGGTCTCATGTCCTCCAGTATCTTAGTAGCTTGAAGGTTTGTATGAGGTCTCATGCCCAGTATCTTAGTATCTTGAAGGTCTGTATGAGGTATCCTCATGTCCTCCAGTATCTTAGCATCTTGAAGGTCTGTATGAGGTCTCATGTCCTCCAGTATCTTAGTATCTTGAAGGTTTGTATGAGGTCTCATGTCCTCCAGTATCTTAGTATCTTGAAGGTCTGTATGAGGTATCATGTCCTCCAGTATCTTAGTATCTTGAAGGTCTGTATGAGGTCTCCTCATGCCCTCCAGTATCTGAACAGAGCAGATTGTACCAAGTCTTCCTCCTCACAGTGTATCTCTTAATGATGATAGAAGTAATAATGATAGAATTACCGACAAAATGTTAGGTTAGTGGACACAGATGCAACTAATGCAACATTTTATTGTTGCAAAGTTTCGCTCTCCAGGAGCTTTTTCAAGCTCTTGGAGAGCGAAACGTTGCCACAATAAAATATCACATTAGTTACATCTTTGTCCATTACCTAACATACGAGAAGGGGAACCAAAGAACAAAGAGGGAAAGTAAGAAGAGAAACAGATAGAACATGTTAAAAATTATATTACAGGTACGTCTTTTAAGTTCAGTTTCCTGCTTAAGAACAATATTATATAGACTTAAATAATAGTCCATGGGCTTCACCGTGTATTCTGATGTCTAAACCAAACAACACGACACACGTGTACACGGATTACCTCAGGGCAAATGTTGTATCTAGGCCAAATGGGTATCCATTACCCAGAATAGCTGACATCACTGACCTGTTGGGCCACGCGACGTGTCTAAGCTGGATACATTGAAGGGATACTATCAAGTCCCTTTAACAGATAGGGTAAAGATGTTTCTGTCTTTACTCTAAAGGGAGGTTTTTATAATTGAGGTCATGGCATTCGCGCCTATGACATTTCAACGCCTGATAACAAAGGTAGTTTCTGTGGTTAGATTTTATATTTACAAAGCTACCAGTTTGGCAGGACATGTCAATAAGTAAGGTGAAGTATAATTTGAAACGGCAATGCAGATAAGATAAACATCGAGGTGCTTACCAAAGAAAGTTATGATGAGTTTTTTCACATATTGTTCATCTTTTAGCTTCACTAACAAGCTTTAAGTGTAAATTTGTCTGGGTGAGAGTTGCCAGAGAGCATTTGAAGTATTTACTTTCCACAATATAAGCGTACCGGGCTGTGGAAGGGGCGTCAGGAGAGGAGAAAATTTCGGGCAGATTGCCTCAGATTCAAAGAAAACGGGAAAAATAAGGTACTTTATCAGTTATTTTTTTTTCGAAATCTATTGAACTGTTAAACATATTCATGTAAGCTTAATATATTTGATATTTGCAACATATTCGAATCTTTTGTACTGCTGCTCGAAACTTGTATGGCGAGTGTTCAAAAATCGAGGGCGAGCAATAAATGAATAAAAGTCGCAGATTCATGTTCCTACCGTAAGAATCAGTTCTTATTACAGTGTATGATCACAAGCTGGATATATACACCCAAAGACACAGTGACACTCACCCTCGACCATTATGAGATATAGCTACAGGTGTTATTCAGACCACAACCCACTCACGTGTATACGTATCATCTTATCTATCTATCTATCTATCTATCTAGCCAATTGTTCCCGGCATGTTAGTAGCTTCCTATGACATGCATGGCTTACTGAGGAAAGATTCTTCTCCACTTTCCCAAGTAGTAACAGTTATTATAAAATAGAATTCATTTGTAAGTCCACTGACAACGTAGTTAAATGTTAAACTCCATGAATGACCTAAGAGTATTTTGATGAAAAATATAATTCTAATATTACTTTGTGTTGTTAATTTTTGATAATTTCTACATCAATAAAATTGCATCTTCAGCAGTAAAGCAAGAATAAAGAAATATGGTGGGAAATTAAAAATATCCAGGTACAATTCAGTATATGATAGTGTACTTGCTAGAAGAGGCAGAATGTACTGCACTACAGTGTTATACTTTACACACATACATGCACTCACATGCACTCAGTGGCCTCTCTGTTAGAACTTCCCGTACACGTGGCACAACCTCACTTCCTAATAGAGTTCATGGTCAAGAGGTTAAGTTGTTGTTCAGACTGAAAATCATAATGTTAATGTAGTCTAAGTGACTTTGACCATGGAATGATTGTTGATGCCAGATATGGAGATTTGACTATCTCAAAAATTGCTACTCTCTCTGGAGTTTACAAAGAATAGTGTGAAAAACGCAAAAACTTCCAGTGAACAGCAGTTCTGTGGGTATAAAAAGCCTTGTTAATGAGAGTGTCAGAGGAAAATGGCCAGTCTCTTTTAATCAGACAGGAAGGCGACAGTAACACAAATAACCTCGTGTTACAACAGTGGTATGCAGAAGAGCTTCTGCATACCACTGGACAATTGAAGAGGGATAAAATATCAGAATTTGACAAATAAAACATGAATCCATGGATCTAGCCTGCCTGTGCAGCCGATAAATGTGCAACCAATATATCTGCAACTGCGTTATGCTATTATGTCAACATGGATTAGAATTTCTAAGGAATGTTTCCATGACACGCAGATTTCAGGCTGTTCTTGGGGCCAAGGAGATGACCAACCCAGTACTAGAAGGGTGTGGCTAATACAGTGGTCACTGAGTGTACATAAATAATATGACAGATCGCAAACAAGTGATACAAGACGCAAAACAACCACTGGGGGAGTTGTAGAAATGAGCAGAAAGCCCACAAAGAAAATGCCTACAGCTATCTTTCAACTCCCCCCGTGGTTGTTTTGCATACATATGTGTCAGTGTTCGTTTATTCGGCTATAACTCAGTCACCATTAAAGTTAGTGTAACTATAATTTGTCATAGGCTCTCGAATTCTCAGGAGCAAATTTTAAGCTGCAACTTATCCCAACACTGTAATTTGAAGGCGGCGTTCCTCTAGGGGGTATTTTTTTTTGCACTGCGTTTAGTGGCACATCATTTTAAAACAATTTATACAGGTTTTGAAAATACATAATTCAAACCTAATCTGATCAGTTTACCGACATACATTCAGCTTAAACCTCGCCTGCACAGTACCCTTCTTCAGTAGTATACTGGCGATTATGACACTGGAAATAGTATAGAGTTATTGTTGAAGTAATCAGTCCCTGTTACCCCGCTCATCTAATTAATACTCCTCGTAGTCCCCATATATCGTAATAACGTTATGGAGGGTGTTATGATTATTGTTATTAGGGCTTCAGTTGTTTAGTTAAGTGTACATAACGACCATGGCTAATACTAAACCCATAAATTCCTAATTCCAAAGTGTTACTTATAACGGATACCCCTGGGCTACAGGTACTGTGAGGCCCCTGGGATACAGGTACTGTGAGGCCCCTGGGCTACAGGTACTGTGAGGCCCCTGGGCTACAGGTACTGTGAGGCCCCTGGGCTACAGGTACTGTGAGGCCCCTGGGCTACAGGTACTGTGAGGCCCCTGGGCTACAGGTACTGTGAGGCCCCTGGGCTACATGTACTGTGAGGCCCCTGGGCTACAGGTACTATGAGGCCCCTGGGCTACAGGTACTGTGAGGCCCCTGGGCTACAGGTATTGTGAGGCCCCTGGGCTACAGGTACTGTGAGGCCCCTGGGCTACAGGTACTGTGAGGCCCCTGGGCTACAGGTACTGTGAGGCCCCTGGGCTACAGGTACTGTGAGGCCCCTGGGCTACACGTACTATGAGGGACTTGTAAAGTTTGTCTGCCAAAATGTTGACAAAATGTTTCTCTTTTCTTCCTCTGATGTATCTATATTAAGTGACTGTATATACATAAAACTTGTTTTTTAATTTTTCTCTAGCTGAATAACCGGTGTTGCCTGGACAACATTTGGTGCTTCGGCTCCTTCAGTGCCCTGGTGATGGACCGGGTGTTTCGGCTCCTTCAGTGCCCTGGTGATGGACCAGGTGCTTCGGCTCCTTCAGTGCCCTGGTGATGGACCAGGTGCTTCGGCTCCTTCAGTGCTCTGGTGATGGACCAGGTGCTTCGGCTCCTTCAGTGCCCTGGTGATGGACCGGGTGCTTCGGCTCCTTCAGTGCCCTGGTGATGGACCAGGTGCTTCGGCTCCTTCAGTGCCCTGGTGATGGACCAGGTGCTTCAGCTCCTTCAGTTCGCTCTTTGGTAGTGCCCTGATTATCAGAGCTTGTTCCATGGATGGAGTAGAAGTTGGGTTGGAAAGGTGTTTTTGTTTGTGGGATTGGTTTAGGGTTTGAGGGGAACCTGCCTAGTGTGGGCCGGTTGGCCTGTTGCAGTGTTAATTCCTTCTGTAATCTTATGAGAGAGGGGTTAGATTTGAGCGGGACTTGGAGGGTTGTGAAGGCTTGAGGGTTGTGAAGGTTGCTTGGGTGCCGCTGGGGATGGGATGGGCAAATATTTTTGTTGGTGGGTTGGTTTTGACATGGACCTGCCTAGTATGGGCCAGTAGGCCTGTTGCAGTGTTCCTCCTTTCTTATGTTCTTATGAATGTAAAATATAATGTTATATAATGAATGTAAAATATAATGTTATATAATGAATGTAAAATATAATGTTATATAATGAATGTAAAATATAATGTTATATAATGAATGTAAAATATAATGTTATATAATGAATGTAAAATATAATGTTATATAATGAATGTAAAATATAATGTTATATAATGAATGTAAAATATAATGTTATATAATGAATGTAAAATATAATGTTATATAATGAATGTAAAATATAATGTTATATAATGAATGTAAAATAGTTAAAAAAAAAAAAATTATTGTTCTTTCTATGGTTTCTGGATATTCTCCCAAACCTGCCTTGTTAGGTGAGTATGAGACTTACTGCCCAATACTCACCTTGTCAAGTAGAGGACTCATGGCCTCACATCCATGTCTGGGGGCGGGTGTGGCAGTCTCACATCCCTGTCAGGGGGCGGGTGTGGCAGTCTCACATCCATGTCAGGGGGCGGGTGTGGCACACTAGCACCCCGACACACCTGCCTTGTCAAGGGATGCATGTGGAGGACTCGTGTCCCTCACACGCCTCGTCTGTGGGTGGGTGTATGTGTATGTGTGGGTGCATGTGTGGGTGTGGGTGTATGTGTGGGTGCATGTGTATGTGGTAATAAGAAGTAATACGATCGCTTTCAATTAAGTCAGGGCACCCATCACCTCATTCTGAAATAATGATAGTGAGAGAGTCAGGGCGACGTTTCGGTCCAACTTGGCTCATTTGCAAGTCGGACCGAAACGTCGTGGTAAGCTCCTCTCTCCTATGTGCTGACTATCTGTGTATTGTTCCAGTCACTGTATTGTGGCTATGTGTTATTTACTGAGAGTGAGGTATCAAAGAACTCAATTTATCCTTGTGTGCAAGGAATTAAGAAGTCAAAATATCGTGACTACAGAGCCGTAATAAGATTTTGTAGACCCCTGGGCTACAGGCACTGTGAGGCCCCTGGGCTACAGGTACTGTGAGGCCCCTGGGCTACAGGTACTGAGAGGCCCCTGGGCTACAGGAACTGAGAGGCCCCTGGGCTACAGGTACTGAGAGGCCCCTGGGCTACAGGTACTGAGAGACCCCTGGGCTACAGGTACTGAGAGGCCCCTGGGCTACAGGTACTGAGAGGCCCCTGGGCTACAGGTACTGAGAGGCCCCTGGGCTACAGGTACTGAGAGGCCCCTGGGCTACAGGTACTGAGAGGCCCCTGGGCTACAGGTACTGAGAGGCCCTGGGCTACAGGTACTGTGAGGCCCCCAGTGATATTTTCAAAAGGAAAGAAAATAATCACAACAGCCAACGTGATGTAATAACAGACTATAATTGTAAACTTACAACGGTAACTGTGAAGACTTTTCACTTAATCTCTGGAGGCCCTCCAGCTGGCGGAGGCCCCTGGGCTGCAACCCCTGAAGCCCACGACTTAATCCGGCCCTGAGTGACTGGAACAAAGCCCACACTTAGGAGGGAAACCTCATGACGATGTTTAGGTCCTTCATCAGCTGTAGTGACCCGACAATCTTCCAGTATGGAACAAGAAGTCGTCATACGGTTCCACTCCTTAATGAGCGTTTAAAATAGAAAAAAAATAGATTTTCTTTTAACTGGAAATGAGTTAATTTTCATGATGTTAAAAATGCATTTCAATAATTTAACTATAATAATTATTATATCTTCAAAATTCCTGGTAAAGAGATTGTAGCAACGCACAAAATACCACTGTCTTGTGCGTTGCTACGGACAATTTCTTAACCGGGAATTTCTAAGATATAATAATTAATGTTTGAATAATTGAAGTGCATTGTTAACATCTTGAAAATTAACACTAATTTAAAATTTAAAGAAAATGTATTTTTATGTTGATTCTCATTTGACTGTTTTAATTATTGTTGTTTCTTATATATATTAATTAATAGTAGAGAAATTATGGGCATTAAACTCCATTAGAATCCACTCAAATGGGTAAGCAACCACACCCATCCTGTGGTCAATGGATAAGCAACCACACCCATCCTGGGGTCAATCGGCAAGCAACCACACCCATTCTGGGGTCAATGGGTAAACAACCACACCCATCTTGCACTCAATGGGCCAGGAACCACACACATCCTGCACTCAGTGGGCCAGGAATCACACATCCTGCACTCAGTGGGCCAGGAATCACACTCATCCTGCACTCAGTGGGCCAGGAACCACACCCATCGTGCACTCAATGAGCCAGCAACCACACCAATCCTGCACTCAGTGTGCCAGGAACCACACCCATCCTGCACTAAGCAGGCCAGGAACCACACACATCCTGCACTCAGTGGGCCAGCAACCACACCCATTCTGCACTCAGTGGGCCAAGAACCACACCCATCCTCCACTCAGTGGACCAGGAACCATACTCATCCTGCACTCAGCGGGCCAGGAACCACGCCCATCCTGCAGTCAGCGGGCCAGGAATCACACCCATCCTGCACTCAGTGGGCCAGGAACCACACTCATCATGCACTCAGTGGGCCAGGAACTACTTCCATCCTGCACTCAGTGGGCCAGGAACCACACTCATCCTGCACTCAGTAGGCCAGCAACCACACCCATCCTGCACTCAGTAGGCCAGAAACCACACTCATCCTGCACTCATTAGGCAAGGAACCACACTCATCCTGCACTCAGTGGACCAGGAACCACTTCCATCCTGCACTCAGTGGGCCAGGAACCACACTCATCCAGCACTCAGTAGGCCAGGAACCACACCCATCGTGTACTCAGTAGGCCAGGAACCACACCCATCGTGCACTCAGTGAGCCAGAAACCACACCCATCCTGCACTCAGTAGGCCAGAAACCACACTCATCCTGCACTCAGTAGGCCAGGAACAACACCCATCCTAAACTCAGTAGGCCAGAAACCACACTCATCCTGCACTCAGTAGGCCAGGAACCACACCCATCGTGCACTCAGTAGGCCAGGAACCACACCCATCCTGCACTCAGTGAGCCAAAAACCACACTCATCCTGCACTCAGTAGGCCAGAAACCACACCCATCCTGCACTCAGTAGGCCAGGAACCACACTCATCCTGCACTCATAGGCCAGGAACCACACTCATCCTGCACTCAGTAGGCCAGACAACACCCATCCTAACTCAGTAGGCCAGAAACCACACTCATCCTGCACTCAGTAGGCCAGGAACCACACCCATCTGCACTCAGTAGGCCAGGAACCACACCATCCTGCACTCAGTGAGCCAAACCACACTCATCCTGCACTCAGTAGGCCAGAAACCACACCCATCCTGCACTCAGTAGGCCAGGAACCACACTCATCCTGCACTCAGTAGGCCAGGAACCACACTCATCCTGCACTCAGTAGGCCAGGAACAACACCCATCCTAAACTCAGTAGGCCAGAAACCACACTCATCCTGCACTCAGTAGGCCAGGAACCACACTCATCCTGCACTCAGTGGACCAGGAACCACTTCCATCCTGCACTCAGTGGGCCAGGAACCACACTCATCCAGCACTCAGAGGCCAGGAACCACACCACGTAGTCAGTAGGCAAACCACACCCATCGGTCAAGTGAGCCGAAACCACCCATCCTGCACTCAGTAGGCCAGAAACCACACTCATCCTGCACTCAGTAGGCCAGGAACAACACCCATCCTAAACTCAGTAGGCCAGAAACCACACCCATCCTGCACTCAGAGGCCAGGAACCACACTCATCCTGCACTCAGTAGGCCAGGAACCACACCCATTGTGCACTCAGTGGGCCAGAAACCACACCCATCCTGCACTCAGTGGGAAAGGAACCACACCCATTCTGCACTCAGTAGGCCTGGAACCACACCCATCGTGCACTCAGTGGGCCGGGAATCACACCTATCCTGCCCTCAATTGGCAAGAAATCACACCCATCGTGCACTCAGTAGGCCAGGAACCACACCCATCGTGCACTCAGTGAGCCAGAAACCACACCCATCCTGCACTCAGTAGGCCAGAAACCACACTCATCCTGCACTCAGTAGGCCAGGAACCACACCCATCCTGCACTCAGTAGGTAAGAAACCACACTCATCCTGCACTCAGTAGGCCAGAAACCACAATCATCCTGCACTCAGTGGGCCAGGAACCACACCCATCATGCACTCAGTGGGCCAGGAACCACACCCATCCTGCACTCAGTGGGAAAGGAACCACATCCATTCTGCACTCAGTAGGCCAGAAACCACACCCATCCTGCACTCATTGGGCCAGGAATCACACCCATCCTGCCCTCAATTGGCAAGAAATCACACCCATCGTGCACTCAGTGGGCCAGGAACCACGCCCATCGTGCACTCAGTGGGAAAGGAACCACACCCATTCTGCACTCAGTAGGCCAGAAACCACACCCATCTTGCACTCATTGGGCCAGGAATCACACCCATCCTGCCCTCAATTGGCAAGAAATCACACCCATCGTGCACTCAGTGGGCCAGGAACCACGCCTATCGTGCACTCAATGGGCCGGAAACCACAGCCATCGTGCACTCAGTGGGCCAGACCCCACACCCATCCTGCACTCAGTGGGAAAGGAACCACACTCATCCTGCACTCAGTAGGCCAGAAACCACACTCATCCTGCACTCAGTAGGCCAGAAACCACACTCATCCTGCACTCAGTAGGCCAGGAACCACACCCATCGTGCACTCAGTGGGCCAGAAACCACACCCATCCTGCACTCAGTGGGAAAGGAACCACACCCATTCTGCACTCAGTAGGCCAGAAACCACACTCATCCTGCACTCAGTAGGCCAGAAACCACACTCATCCTGCACTCAGTGGGCCAGGAACCACACTCATCCTGCACTCAGTAGGCCAGAAACCACACTCATCCTGCACTCAGTAGGCCAGGAACCACACCCATCCTGCACTCAGTGGGCCAGAAACCACACTCATCCTGCACTCAGTAGGCCAGGAACCACACCCATCCTGCACTCAGTAGGCCAGAAACCACACTCATCCTGCACTCAGTAGGCCAGAAACCACACTCATCCTGCACTCAGTAGGCCAGAAACCACAATCATCCTGCACTCAGTAGGCTAGAAACCACACCCATCATGCACTCAGTGGGCCAGGAACCACACTCATCCTGCACTCAGTGGGCCAGGAACCACACCCATCATGCACTCAGTGGGCCAGAAAGCATACTCATCCTGCACTCAGTAGGCCAGGAACAACACCCATCCTGCACTCAGTAGGCCAGAAACCACACTCATCCTGCACTCAGTAGGCCAGAAACCACACCCATCCTGCACTCAGTAGGCCAGGAACCACACCCATCCTGCACTCAGTAGGCCAGAAACCACACTCATCCTGCACTCAATAGGCCAGAAACCACACTCATCCTGCACTCAGTAGGCCAGAAACCACACTCATCCTGCACTCAGTAGGCCAGAAACCACACTCATCCTGCACTCAGTAGGCCAGGAACCACACTCATCCTGCACTCAGTAGGCCAGGAACCACACTCATCCTGCACTCAGTAGGCCACGAACCACACCCATCGTGCACTCAGTAGGCCACGAACCACACCCATCGTGCACTCAGTGGGCCAGAAACCACACCCATCGTGCACTCAGTGGGCCAGAAACCACTCCCATCCTGCAATCAGGGGGCCAGGAACCACACCCATCCTGCACTCAGTTGGCCAGGAACCACACCCATTCTGCACTCAGTGGGCCAGGAACCACACCCATCCTGCACTCAGTGGGCCAGGAACCACACCCATCCTGCACTCAGTGGGCCATGAACCACACCCATCCTGCACTCAGAGGGCCAGGAACCACGCTCAACCAGCGGTAATTGAGTAAGAAACCACACCTAACTTACGGTCAACGGGTAAGATACCATATAAACAAGGAGTCAACGGGAAAGCTACTGCACCCAATCTGCTCTTAATGGGAAAGGACCAAGAGCAATACACACAACCCGCATTGTATTGTGCCTTTTTTGTTATTGTTCCTTTTTTGTTATTTATAAACAAGAGCAAGTCTGCGGTCGATGGGATGTAAACTACACACAGCTACTGAGCGAGGATCTAGTCTCTGCACAAACATGAAGTATTGCAAAGCCTCGTACAAACGTGATGAAAACTATAGCCTCACACTATCCTGCAATAACTGAGCAAGCGTGTTAAAAATTCATTTCATTCAACCTCTCACTCAACGAAGACACATTGACGCTGCTTGATTAAAAGTGGATGGCTGTTTGTTTTACAAATTCACTTGTAACCCCTCAGACGTTTACACACGCACGAACGCACGCGCGCGCGCACACGCACGCACGTTTGCGCGCGAACACACAGACGATGTGAAGCTAATGAGAATTCAATCGGAGGAGGACCAGGCAGGACTACAAAGGGATCTGGACAGGCTGCAAGCCTGGTCCAGAAACTGGCTCCTGGAGTTCAACCCCACCAAGTGCAAAGTCATGAAGATTGGGGAAGGGCGAAGAAGACCGCAGGCGGAGTACAGTCTAGGGGACCAGAGACTACAAACCTCACTCAAGAAAAAGGATCTTGGGGTGAGTATAATACCGATCACATCTCCTGAGGAGCACATCAACCAAATAACTGCTGCAGCATATGGGCGACTAGCAAACCTAAGAACAGCATTCCGACATCTCAGTAAGAAATCGTTCAGGACTCTGTACACCGTGTACATCAGGACCATATTGGATTCTGCATCACCAGTTTGGAACCTACACTTAGCCAAGCACGTAAGGTAATTAGAGAAAGTGCAAAGGTTTGCAACGAGACTAGTCCCGGAGCTAAAGGGCATGTCCTATGAGGAAAGGTTAAAGGAAATCAACCTGACGACACTGGAAGACGAGAGAGATAATGAGGGACATGATAACGACATATACAATACTGAGAGAAATCGACAAGGTGGACAGAGACAGGATGTTCCAGAGATGGGACACAGCAACAAGGGGTCACAATTAGAAGTTGAAGACTCAGATGTGTCACAGGGATGTTAGGAAGTATTTCTTCAGTCACAGAGTTGTTATTAAGGGGAATAGTCTGTAAAGTGATGTAGTGGAGGCAGGATCCATACATAGTTTTAAAAAGAGGTATGATAAAGCTCGTGGAGCAGGGAGAGGTTCCTAGTAGAGACCAGTGAAGAGGCAGGGCCAGGAGCTGTGACTCTACCCCTGCAACCACAATTAGGTGAGTACACACACAGCTGAAGGGCACAGGGAACAAGGAAAACTTTTCCTGAAATTCTCTCAGGAAACTGCGATTTAAAGATGACATGCGGAACAGCAAAGCAACTGATAACAAATGATAATGAACTATGGAGAAAAAGTAAATGGGAGGAAGAGAGGAGGCGATCTCTGATTATTCTTGGTTTCTGGGAGGCTGAAGTGATGCCTACTAATGAATTACTGGCATCGGATGAAAGGAAAGTTCTTAATATCATTAAACATACAGGTGCTGAGGCTGAGATGGCAAATTTTCAGAGGATAGGGAAGTACCCAAGGGACAAAATATGGCCAATCAAACTGATCCTTGCTTTAGAAAGGGCACAAGATCGGATCTCGAAAATGAAACATCTGTGAAGGGGGACCAACACTTATTAACATATGTACCTCGACCGGGACAGAACGTTAGATGAGAGGGAACAGCTGAACTAAATAATAAGAAACAGTCGAAGACAGGTAGAAGAACCAGTGAATGCAGTGGTAGGTGCTGAAGTTCTGCCTTCACGAGGACACTGTGCTCAACTCTACCTTGTGAAAGCTTTGCCTCGGGGGAGCACCAAGTTCAGACACAAATTATCCCTCAAACCCCAACCCCACTCCCTCCCTCAAACACAATAACTAAGAACAACCTATACCCTCTTCACCATCCTCCCTTGCCTACACCCCCACTCTTAACTCCCAACTAGTGCAGGATCCTTTCTCCCAAAACCTCAGTCCCCATACCCTTTCCCCATCCACCCTCATTCACACTCAGTCCCTTCCAGTACAAGATCCTCAACCACAACCAGCCTTTATCCTCACCTTCAACCTCTACCCTCTCCTATACCCACTCCTACCTTGACACACGAACAAGAACCAGAAGAACAAGATCCCAAAAAATAAACACAGTAACAGAAAGGAAAGTATGGTACGCTAATGCAGATGTGATAACAAATAAGATCAACGAATGGAAAGAGCGAAAAGTGGAGGCAGCCCCAGACATTGTAGCAATAATGGAGACTAAGATCACAGAGGTGATTACAGATGCAGTTCTCCCAGAAGGATATCAATTATTGAGAAAGGACAGAAGAATCAGAGTAGGTAGAGTAGCAGCTCTCCTGATCGGGAACCAGTTGATTTTTGAGGACACGAACAGAATAAACGGACTAGGGTGAAACGACATCATAGGGACACACAACTCTGGAACCCAAGGGAATAATAGCAGTGATGTACATCCATCCACTCTACACCAGTAGACCAAGACGTGGATAAGAACAACAAAAGGGAAATGGTGACCACAATTGCAGAGGTAGCTAGAGAAGCCCACATAAGGTATGCAAAACTACTGATCAAGGAAACCTTCAACCTTAAAGAAAGTCTGGAGCCATATGGAGGACTTGAAACTTGGTTGCAGGTGGCGATGAAAAACTTCATGTAGGGGACATCGAATATGTGAGGCCCCTTGGTACTAGCGACCATGCAGTGTTGAGGTTAGGTTACAATGTGGAAGTGAACGTAGTGAGGAATGCAGAGTATGAAGGAGGGGGGACAAACCTGACTTCAGAAGAGGAGACTTATGGTATGAGGCAATTCTTAAGCAGAGTGCCAAGGAAAAGAGAGAGCTAACGGAAAAGATAAATGAAATAATGGAGTATGCCGCTGGAAAGTGCCTTGAGGCAGAGGAGGAAATCATACCCAGAAGCAGAAGAAACAAATGCAAGAACAGAATGAACCCACGCTTTACCCAGAGGTGCAGGGATACAAAAGCTAGAAGTGCAACAGCATGGGAGATGTATAGGAAGGAAAGAATGTCTGAGATTAGGGAAGCAATAAATATGCACGGGTAAAAAGAGAGGCTAAACGACAATTTATTAATGATATAGCACCAAAAGCAAATTATGAGCCCAGCCACATCAGAAGGAAAACAACTGTGAATGATCAGGTAATAAGGACGAGAAAGGAAAGAGAGGACCTCATTAGGAATAACCAGGAAGTCTGTGAGGACTTGAATACAAGATTTAGGGAGGGGCTCTCGGCGGAATCACGACCATTGCCAGAAAGTCAAACGGGAAGAGTGCACCAACGCATACTGGACACAATCCAGACAATGGGAGGAGAGATGATAACAATGAGTAAACTCGATACCTCGAGCGGAATAGGACCACATAACATTTCTTCTTGGGTTTTATGAGAGAGAACAGAGGAACTGTGTGGACCACTAGTAGTAATGTTCAATAAATCGAATGAAACTGGGCAGCTTCCAGAGGTCTGGAATACGAGAATGTATTTCCAACGTAAAAAAAGGAGGGCGGACATGTTACATTGAATTACAGACCAGTGTCAGTAATATATAATGTAAGGTTATGGAAAGTATCAGAAGATTATCGGTGCACCTGGAAAGGAGTGGAGTTATAAATAACAACCAGCACGGGATAATAAATCCTATATTGAGAATCTGCTGAAGTTCTACAATAACATAACAAAAGTTAGGTAGGAGAGAGAGGGCTTGGTGAAGTGTGTATTCTTGGAGTGCAAGAAGCCATTTGAAACAGTATCCCCCAAGAGACTGGCGGAGGAGCAGGAAACACAGGGAAGCAACGAGTTACTGCCCTCCCCCCTCATGGGAGGTTCCTTGATGTTTGTGAGGAGCTCTTGATCAAGGGGATTGTATCTGTGCTCCAGTTCCCTAAATTGAGAATGAATGCCTTCTATCCCATCTCCCCCCACAACAGGCGCTGTGTAATTCCTATGAGTTTAGCGCTCCCCATAATAATAACAATAATAATAACGAGTTACTGTCAGGGAGGTGATGTTGGAACGAGCGAGTGTAACGAGTAAAGTTTGACACGAGTCAGTACTTGTACCAGTACTCTTGTGTATGTAAGCAACATGACAGAGGAAATAGTCACATAAAATCGAGTCAGATGATGCGAAGGAGACCAGCAAGAACAACAAATAGATCTGGATAAGCTGCATGATTGGTCTGCCAAGTGGCTACTGAAGTTTAACTCCAGAAAATGCCACGTTATGAATATCAGAGATGGGCATAGACGTCCAGAAACAGTGTACAGGCTCGGGAGACAAAGGTTGCGAACCTCCTTGGAATAATAGCAATCCATGTGTATAGTATCCAACGAGAAACGTATTTTCTCAAACCACGTGACCTGTTATAAACGACTAGAAAAAGCTTTGGGCTGGCTATTATATCTTATAATTTCATACTTGACAACTCAGAAACCCTCCTACCCCATATGAGGAGGAGGGTGGTGGTGGTAGGGTGGGGTGGGCACCCACCACTGACCAGACACTAAGGGTAATCGTGGACGGTGACACATACGTACTACGCTACTCTGAAAACTCTCTCCCTGCTTTAGTTGCTCTCTTGCAACATTGCAAAGCTCCTGATGACGCACTGAGCAGTGTGAAAGTACTTGAGCTAAAGATTTCCACCCACCGTGGCTTGTCTTGCAGAGTTAAGATCGCAAGTCTGCGATTGTTTGTATATATATATATATATATATATATATATATATATACACAGTGGTACCTTGACTTACGAGTGAATATCAAATTAGTTTTCCTTATTGAAATTAATTGAAATACCATTAATCCTTTCTAGCCTCCCAAAAAACCAACCCAATTTTTTTGTTACGGGTTTTTAAATAAGAAAAATGTATTTATAAATAAGAAATATTGTATACTCCACCCACCACCTTCACTACTCCACCCACCACCTTCACTACTCCATTCACCACCTTCACTACTCCATTCACCACCCTCACTACTCCACCAACCACCCTCACTACTCCACCCACCACCCTCACTACTCCACTCACCACCCTCACTACCCCACCCACCACCTTCACTACTCCACTCACCACCTTCACTACTCCATTCACCACCCTCACTACTCCACCAACCACCCTCACTACTCCACCCACCACCCTCACTACTCCACTCACCACCCTCACTACCCCACCCACCACCTTCACTACTCCACTCACCACCTTCACTACTCCATTCACCACCCTCACTACTCCACCAACCACCCTCACTACTCCACCCACCACCCTCACTACTCCACTCACCACCCTCACTACCCCACCCACCACCTTCACTACTCCACTCACCACCCTCACTACTCCACCAATTACCTTCACTACTCCACCCACCACCCTCACTACTCCATTACTCACACTACTCCCCCCACCACCTTCACTACTCCATCCACCACCCTCACTACTCACCAATCACCCTCACTACTCCACCCACCACCCTTACTACTCCACCAATCACCCTCACTACTCTACCCACCACAATCACTACTCCACCCACCACCTTCAATTCTCCACCCACCACCTTCACTACTCCACCCACCACCCTCACTACTCACCAATCACCCTCACTACTCCACCCACCACCTTCACTGCTCCACCAATCACCCTCACTACTCCACCTACCACCCTCCCTACTCCACCCACCACCCTCCCTACTCCACCCACCACCTTCACTACTCCACCCACCACCCTCACTATTCCACCCACCGCCCTCACTACTCCACCCACCACCTTCACTACTACACCAATCACCCTCACTACTCCACCCACCACCTTCACTACTCCACCCACCACAATTTCAGCTACACCCACCACCTTCACTACTCCACCCACCACCATTTCTACTACACCCACCACCTTTACTACTCCACCCACCACCATCTCTAGTACACCCACTACCCTCACTACTCCACTCACCACCTTCACTACTCACCCCACCATCATCTCTACTACACCCACCACCCTCACTGATCCACCCACCACCCTCACTACTCCACTCACCACCTTCACTACTCCACCAACCACCATCTCTACTCCACCCACCACCATCTCTACTCCACCCACCACCTTCACTACTCCATCTACCACCATCACTACTCCACCCACCACTAACGAGTGGTATTGGCTAGGTACTTGGTTCTTGTAGGATTGAGTGGTCCTCTGGGTTTTCATGTGTTTTCGCTCACCATGAGGTGGGCCAAAGCACCATGGCTAGTCGCAGTTCTGTTATTGATCAATACCACTCGTTTGTGGTTACAATAATAAATAAATAAATAAATAAATATATATATATATATATATATATATATATATATATATATATATATATATATATATATATATATATATATATATATATATATATATATATATATATATATATATATATATATATATATAGGTAAAACTTGCGATTTTGGCTTAAAAAGCAACACTACTGGCCGAATGAGGCAAGCGAAAATTTGTGTATGCAATAATTTCGCAAAAATCATTCTGAACCTAACGAAAAAAAAATATTTCATTGTTTGTTTATTATTAAATTATTGTAAATTTATGTACAATATATTTAGTTGGATTAACCTAAATTAAATCGCGCTTGTTATAATAAAGTTAGGTAAGTTTCTAAGGTTATTTTGGTACGAAATTATTATTTTTTACATTAACATAAATGAAAAAATGTATGTTTAAACGAATATGAATTGGTCAATATATATATATACACACACACACACACACACACACACACACACACACACACATCAAAAGGCCTAATTTGCATATATTGATCAGGAAGCGACCGAAGGCCAGGTAGTGAAGGGTTCTTGACACAGAGGAGAGTTCTGCTGCTCCGGTGATATTACATCTTCGTCAGTGACCTCTCTGTGTTGCTGCTTGTAGTGTTGTAGTCCTGTTGGTGACCCTATGTGTTGTAGTTATCCGTTGTAGTGTTATTGGTTGTAGTGGTGTTGGTGACCCCATCTGTGTTGGTTGTTGTGAGTTGCTGTTGTGTTGTAGTGTTGTTGGTTGTTGTGTTGTGTTGTAGTGTTGTTGGTTGTTGTGTTTTGGTGTTGTGTTGTAGTGTTGTTGGTTGTGTTCTTCTGTTGTGTTGTAGTGCTGTGTTTGACCCTCTGTTATAATGCTGTTGTTGGGCTGTAGTGCTGTCGTGTGTTGCTGTTGTGTTGTTGACTGTTGTGTGTTGCTCTTGTAATGTAAAGTAATGGTGGTAATGTAAAGTGTTGCTGCAGTGGTGATTGTGTAGTGTTGCATACTGCTGAGGGGGTGTATTGTGGTGATGCAATGTGGTGGTTCGTTGCTGTGTTGTGGTGGTGTGTTGATAGTGGTGTGTTGTGGTGGTGTGTTGTGGTGTTGTAGTGATGTGGCGAGGTGTTGTGATGGTGTGTTGATAGTGGTGTGTTGTGGTGGTGTATTATGGTGTTGTAGGGATGTGGCGAGATGTTGTGGTGGTGGTGTTCGTGTGTGGTGTGATGGTGTACTGTGTTGAGCTGCTGTGGTGGTGTTCTGGAGGTGATGCTTTGTGGTGTGTTGTGGTGGTGGTGTTCGTGTGTGGTGTTATTGTAGTGGCGGTGTACTGTGGTGGCGGTGGTGTACTGTGGCACTGTTGTGGTTTTGTGTTGGTGGTGGTGCGTTTTGGTGGTCTGCTGCCCTAATGGTGTGTTGTGGTTGACTGTAATTCCCCTCATTAGTCTGGTTGACTGATTAGCGCGTGAAAAATCCTGCTTCCTCTGCTGCTTAAGCTGATTAACCCACACGGGGTAGCCATTCACATAAATTAAAATTGTGGTGAGCTGCTGTGGTGGTGCATTGTGGTGAGCTGTGGTGGTGCATTGTGGTGAGCTGTGGTGGTGCATTGTGGTGAGATGTGGTGGCACATTGTGGTAAGCTGTGGTGGTACATTGTGGTAAGCTGTGGTGGTACATTGTGGTAAGCTGTGGTGGTGCATTGTGGTGACCTGTGGTGGTGCATTGTACTAAGCTGTGGTGGTGCATTGTGGTGACCTGTGGTGGTGCATTGTACTAAGCTGTGGTGGTGCATTGTGGTCAGCTTCTGTGGTTATGTATTGTGGGGAAGTTCTGTAGTGGTGCGTTGTGGTGAGCAGTTGTGGTGGTGTATTGTGTGGGCTGTGGTGAGCCTCTGTGGCTGTTTATTGTGTGTTGTGATGTGCTGCTGTGAGGTTGTATTGTGTGTTGTGATGTGCTGCTGTGATGTATTGTGTGTTGTGATGTGCTGCTGTGATGTATTGTGTGTGTTGTGATGTGTTGCTGTGATGTATTGTGTGTGTTGTGATGTGCTGCTGTGATGTATTGTGTGTGTTGTGATGTGTTGCTGTGGTGGCGTGCTTTTGTGTGAGTGTTGCCAGTGATTCTGTGTTATCAAAGATCTCACACCACAAATCACACCACAATATATCAACACAATCACGACACTACAGTTATACACTACCATCACCATCGCCGCCAGAACATCATAGACTAGATCCATCTGACTCTTCTTACACTCTTGCACCTTCATTCTTCATCCCTTATAGTGACTACCTGGAGGGCTGCCTACCTGGATTGCATTCCGGGGATCAACGCCCCCGCGGGCCGGTCTATGACCAAGCCTCCCGGTGGATCAGGGCCTAATCAACGAGGCTGTTACTGCTGGTTGCACGTAGTCCAACGTACGAACCACAGTCCGGCTGATCTGGCACTGACTTAAAAAAATTATGTCAACAGCATTTGGTGTTACCAGGCGGTCACCCATCCAAGTACTAACCAAACCGAACGTTGCTTATTTTCGCTGATCGAACGAGAAGCGGTGTGTTCAACGTGGTTATGTCTGTTGTTTACGTATTCTTCTATCCAGGCTAAGATGTTTCCTTTTTATCCCAGCTTGCATCTTAAATTTGCTAGTCAGTCTTTGTGGAAGGGTTTCAAACACCGTCTAAATGTCTAGGAATATGTAGTCCACAGTGTCTTATCAAATCTACGTCAATCTATTCTGGCGAAGATACAAGATATGCAGTGTATTTAATTAAGCAGAAAACATGTATTGCTCTAAATGTCTTTTCCACGTTCGGATTGTCAGATGTATTAATGTCTGTTAATGTATCCAGCTTACTAAAGAATTTCTTCTCTTGATAATCTATTGTGTATATGGTGTCCATTAGCGGTCTGGGGTAGACTTTGTTACTACTGAGAACACTTTGTGAAAATAGTTTAAATTTCTCTCAGAGTTCTTTGTTACTTCTCATTAACTCTTTTCTTCAGTCTTATTTCTTGGTCTTGTACTGTCGCTTTCTTCCAGGGGGTTGTGAAGCAGCTTTGGTTCAGTTTTGACTCTTGCTTTGTCTGTTTTAAATTGTCGTTCAGCTTCTATTCTAATCAATGTATATTCGTTCTGGTTTTTTTCTTTGCGTCTTCCATGGGAGGATACACCATGCCAATCCCTTCTAGGGCAGGGTAGGTGCCAAAGCTGGAGCTTGCTACCGTCTACAGCTCGCAAGACTGCCCTTCCCATCAGCCTTCCTGGGGCGGGGAAGATGGCAGACCAGAGAGGCCTAGCTTATCCCTTCGAGCCCCGTGAGGGGAATAGACCGGGCCGGGAAAGTTTCCGGCGAATTAACACCTCCTTTGCGTCTTCGGCTGAATTACTGACTCTCGTTTTACTTCCTCCATTTGCCTGCTTTTCTGTGTACTCACCTGTTTGTGGCTGCAGGGATCGATTCACAGCTCCTGGCCTCTCCTCTTTGCTTGTTGCTACTAGGTCAACTCTCTCCCTGCTCAAAGAGCCTTAGCTCCGGGACTAGTCTTAGTTGCAAACTTTTGCACTTTCTCCAATTTCTTGACGTATTTGACCAGGTGTGTGCGTGTGTGTAATCACTTAATTGTGGTTGCAGGGGTCGAGTTATAGTTCCTGGCCCCACCTCTTCACTGGTCGCTACTAGGTCCACTCTTTCACTGCTCCATGAGTTTTATCATACCTCGTCTTAAAGCTATGTATGGTACCTGCCTCCACTACTTCACTTTCCAGACTATTTCACTTCCTGACAACTCTGTAGCTGAAGAAATACTTCCTAACATCCCTGTGGCTCATCTTAGTCTTCAGTTTCCAATTGTGACCCCTTGTTGCTGTGTCCTATCTCTAGAAAATCCTGTCTCTGTCCACTTTGTCGATTCTTCTCAGAACTTCATATGTCGTTATCATGTCTTCCCTATCCCTCCTGTCCGCCAGTGTCGTCAGGTCGAGTTCTCTTAACCTCTTCTCGTAGGACATGCCCCTTAGCTCCTGGACTAGTCTCGTTGCAAACCTTTGAACTTTCTCTAGTTTCCTGACGTGCTTGGCAGGTGAGGGTTCCAAACTGGAGCTGCGTACTCCAGTATAGGCCTGACGCACACGGTATACAGGGTCCGGAAAGACTCCTTACTGAGATGTCGGAATGCTTTTCTTAGGTTCGCTAGTCGCCCATATGCTGCAGCAGTTATTTGGTTGATGTACGCCTTAGGAGATGTGTTCGTTATTATACACACTTCAAGATCCTTTTCTTTGAGTGAAGTTTGTATTCTTTGGCCCCCCTAGACTGTACTCTGTCTGCGGTCTTCTTTGCCTCGGTTTGACTTTGCACTTGGTGGGGTTGAACTCCAGGAGCCAGTTGCTGGACCAGGCTTGCAGCCTGTCTAGATCCCTCTATAGTCCTGCCTTATCCTCCTCCCACTGAATTCTTCTCATCAACTTCACATCATATGCAAACAGGGACACTTGTGAGTCTATTCCCTCTGTCATGTCGTTCACATAAACCAGAAACAGCACCGGTCCCAGGACTGACCCCAGTGGAACCCCGCTCGTCACAGGCGCCCACTCTGACACCTCGCCACGTACCACCATGACTCTCTGATGTCTTCCCATCAGGTATTCCCTGATCCATTGCAGCGTCTTCCCTGTTATCCCTGCCTGGTCCTCCAGCTTTTGCACTAATCTCTTGTGTGGAACTGTCAAAAACATTCTTACAGCCCAAGAAAACGCAATCTACCCACTCCTCTTTCTCTCTTGTCTTACTGCTGTCACCTTGTCATTGAACCAGTAGGTTTGTGACACAGGATTTTCCGTCTCTGAATCCGTGCTGGTTGTCGTTTATGAGCTCATTCCTTTCTACGTGGTCCATCACTCTTCTCCTGATAATCTTCTCCATGACACTGCATACAATATATGTCAGTCACACTGGTCTGTAGTTTAATGCTGCGTGTCTGTCGCTTTTTTTAAAAATTGGAACTACATTTGCTTTCTTCCATACCTCAGGTAGTAACCCTGTTTCAATAGATGTTTTGAAGATTGTTGGTAGTGGTGCACATAGCGCCTCTGCTCCCTCTCTCAGGACCCACAGAGAGATGTTATCCGGCTCCATAGCCTTTGAGATATCTAGTTCGCTTAGCAGCCTCTTCACCTCCTCGGTTGTATGTATCGTGTCCAGCACTTGTTGGTGTATCCCACTTCTCCATCTTTCTGGAGTCCATTCTGTCTCCACTGTAAATATTTCTTTGAATCTCACGTTGAGCTCCTCAAAAACTACAAGGTCGTTTCTTGTAAACTCCCATCCTTCCTTCCTCAGCCTGATTACCTGGTCTTTGACTGTTGTTTTCTTCCAGACGTGACTGTACAACAGCCTGGGGTCAGACTTTGCTTTCGCTGCTGTGTCATTTTCGTAATGTCGTTGGGCCTCAATTCTTACTTATGCATATTCACACACAACCCGCACATATAAAAGAGAGGAGCTTACGACGACGTTTCGGCCCGACTCTCTCCGACCTCTGTCCTTCTGACTTTAACCTTGTTCAACGTTTTCGTGTCATCTGTCCCTCTCTGCCCTATTTCTATGGCCTTCCCAAAACTCACAAACCTGATATTCCTCTACGTCCCATCATATCTTCTAGAGGTTCTGTCTCTTATTCTCTTGCTTCCTGGCTAGCCAAAACCCTCACTCCCTTTCTTGGTACTTTTTCTCCTGCCCACCTTCGTCACTCTCAAGACTTCATCGAACGGGTTCGCTCTCTCCCGACCTGTAAGATGCTTAGTCTTGATGTCGAGTCCCTCTTCACTAATGTCCCTCTGGATGATGTCCTTAATTTTCTCAGAGAGAAGGCCAATGAAGGGTTACTTCATCTCCCTATACCTACTGATGTCTTTCTTGATCTTATCCGCCTTTGTGTGGACTCTAACTCCTTTTCCTTTCAAGGTAAATATTATTCTCAAACCTTTGGTGTCGCTATGGGTTCTCCTCTATCTCCTGTTCTTGCTAATCTTTACATGGAATACTTCGAGACTGTCCTTCTTCCCACTATTGATGTACGTCCTTCACTCTGGCTCCGCTATGTAGATGACATCTTTGCTCTTTGGCCTCATGACTTAAGTCTCTTCCAACCTTTACTTGATGCTCTTAATAATCTTGCCCCTTCCATTAAGTTTAAAGCTGATTGGGAATCTAATTCTTTGCTTCCTTTCCTTGATGTTCATGTCCACCGCTCAGTTACAGGTTTTGCCTTCTCCGTGTACCGCAAGCCTATGCACAGTGGCATGTACATTCATTACTTCTCTTATCATGCCTCCTCTGTCAAGAAGAGTGTTCTTATCTCCCTCTTTCTCCGTGCTCTCCGTATCTGTGATCCTCAGTTTCTTGAAGCAGAAATTTCCACTCTTCATAATTCATTTTCCCGCCTGGGCTACCCTTCCCATTTCATAGACTCTGCTTTCTCTCGTGCCAAACGGACTTTCTTCTCTCCTAAACCCTCTACTCCTGAGAACTCTCCAGTCCTCTGTCTTCCCTACATCTCTGGTCTCTCTAATCTCAGCAACTCTCTCCGTTCCTTAGACATCAAACTTACCTTTCGTCAGACTAACACTCTTCGCACTAATCTAGTTCATACCTCCCCTCCCTCCACAGATTCTCCTGGTGTCTACTCTATTTCTTGCTCCTCCTGTCCTCTCCAGTACTTCGGAGAAACTGGCCGATCTCTTTCTGACAGACTCAGGGAGCACAAAAATAGTGTTAGGCTTGCCGACACTAATAATGCTCTTTTCTGTCATGTCAGAGATCACAGTCATCCTATTGATTGGTCTTCTGCTAAAACTGTCTACCCTACGTCTAACTTTCATAGTCGCCGCCTGGTTGAATCCTCCCTTATACACAACTTTCCCTGTATGAATCTTAGCCCTGGCTTTGTCTCTGTTGATGCTTTCCTCTCTCATTACATTGTTAAATGCTCTAAACTTCAGAACACCCGTGACTTAACCTGATTCCTTCCCCTTTCCTCTCTTCCCTCTTCTCCTTTTTCCTCCTATGGGGTTTCCTTTCTTTCTTTTCTTTTGCCTTGTATTTGTCCTTTATTTTATTCGCCTTTCCTCCCTCTGTGTTCTCGTCCCACCCCTGCGGGCCGCTAGCCTCATTGCAGTGCTCCTCTAGAATATGACTGTCTCCACTACTACTATTACTACTACTACCACTTCCACTACTTACTTCATTAGTACCCCACTCTCTGGTACCCTCCCCTGTCTGCCTGCCTATAAATACCCCTTCCCCCGTCTCTGTGTGTTATTGTGACTTTGTAAATGGTCCAAGTCGGGCCGAAACGTCGTCGTAAGCTCCTCTCTTTTATATGTGCGGGTTGTGTGTGTATTGTTCCAGTCACGGTATTGTGCCTTTTTTGTTATTTATGCATATTCATTTCTTGCTCTTCGACTGCTCTGATTCTCATGGGTCCTTTGCCTTCTACACGTCTTCTATTCTCTAGTGCGTTTGGTTTTTGCCTCTCTACACCTTTGGGTGAACCAAGGGCTCGTCCTGGCCTTCTAATTATGTCTGTTGCCCTTGGGTACAAACGTCTCCTCCACTTCTTTGGATATTGTTGTCACATATTCCATCATCTCATTTACTGATTTCCCTGCCAGTTCAATGTCCCACGGAACCTTGTGCAGGAAGTTCCCAATACCTGTGTAGTCCCCTTTCTTGTAGTTTGACTTCATTCGTCCTGCTCTTCCTGCCTCCCTCTCCACTTGTAACTCTACTATGTATTCGAAGCTTAGAATCACATGATCATTAGCTCCTAGGGGCCTTTCATATGAGATGTCCTCAATATCTGCACTACTCAAGGTGAATATTAGATCCAGTCTTGTTGGCCCATCCTCCCACTTCTCTCTGGTAGTGTCCCTAACGTGTTGATGCATGAGGTTTTCCAGTACCACTTCCAACATCTTAGCCCTCTGCGTTTCTGGGCCCCCATGTGGCTCAAGGTTTTCTCAGTCGATTTCTTTGTGGTTGAAGTCAACCACAGCCAGTAGCATTGCCCTGTCCACATGGGGCCCTTCTGTCAATTTCGGCCAGTTTGTCAACCGTCTTTTTGTTGTTCTCATGTTCTTGTCTTGGCCTCCTGCTATTCTGTGGTGGGGTATACATCACTGCAATCATAACCTTGGGCCCTTCGGTCTGAAGTGTTCCTATTATGTAGTCCTCTGCTTCACCTTTGTCTCTTTTCTCCAACTCCTCAAAATCCCATTGGTTTTTGATGAGCAGTGCCACTCCTCCACCTCCCTTGTTCCCTCTGTCTTTCCTAAGTATCTGATATCCAGTTGGAAAGATGGCGTTTGTTATTATTCCTGCGAGCTTGGTTTGTATGAGAGCTATGATGTCTGGTGATGCTTCTGTGCTTTTGTGCCACTCCTCCCACTTATTCGTTATTCCATCAGCATTGGTGTACCATACCTTCAGTTTCCTCTCCAACACTGTATTCTGGGGGGATGGTGGGGGTGGGGGGCCTGGCAGAGTGCTATGGTATTCTACAGTGTATTGTGGGGTGGGGGCTGTGAGTGTGGGGTGTGGTTTGTGTTGGATAATGTTTGGCTGCAGGGCTCTGAGGGTGGTTCTGTGGGATTTTGTGCACACTTCTCCACTCGACTCTGGATGTCCTCTACTGACTCTAGCCTTGTCTCTCTTGCCCCTTTCGTCTGTGTCCTGTCTCTCAGCTGTTGTCGTTCTGTCCTCGTTCTGTCTCGGTCTAAGAACATCCTCAGATATGTTTTTGATTTCTTTAGCTGTGGTTTCTCCTGCAGGATCTTGTTCTGCACCGTTTCTGTCTTTAAAATCAGTTTGACTAGCCGATTTCTCTCCTTCGAGAACCCCCCTATTCTCTGAAAATTTATTAGCTCAAACATGTCCTCTTCTTCTCTATGTTTGATGATATTTTCAATCTCTTGTTTTTCTTTCTGCTGTCTTTCTTCATACGTCCTCCCTTCGCTCTCCTGAAGCCCGTGGATAAAGCTTAACTTCTCCCTCTCCTCTTCCCTTTGTTTTTTCCTCCATGACTCTGGGTCCCATTTATACATAGCCATCACCTCCTTTATCATTTCCTGTACCTCCTAGTGGCCTGGTCGCGCCTCTGCATGGGGTCTGTCTCCTCCTTCTGCGCCCCCTCACATACTGCTGTCCCTGTGTTTCCCCTTCATTCCTCGACCTTTCCTGGTGGCCATTAGGGCCTTAGTTTAACTTTAGTCTCCTTTCTTTCCTTTGGACCTCTCGTTTAATATTGGTACACATGCTCCAGATTGTGTGTGTGTGTTAGCACTGACCTTTTTCTGACTGATCGGATCGGATCTCGGTTCTTGGATCCCCCCTCACCATAACTAAGTTCACTCCTTTCTGGCCTAGTGCATCCCTATCTTTATATGTTTTTAAATCTGAGTTTGAAGTCTATCTGCACCAATTCTTTATCCTGATCATCCACTTCCTGAATCCTCTGATGCTAAAACAATATTTGTTGATATCCCTTTGGTTGATCTGTCTTAAAATATCAAATATTTTTCCCTTGTACCTGTTTCTCTCCTCTCGAACACTTTCCTGTTCACTTTATCAAGTTATTTGAGTATTTATCATGTCTCTCCCAATACCTTTTATTATTTAATATTGTCAAATTCAGTTTTGCGAGTTTCTTCTTAAAGTTCTTATCACAGAGATTTTGTGAAGTGTTCCTGCGAACGCATGTACCTTTGATATACCTTTGAAGAGTTTCGAGAGTTTATCTACTCTCTGAGCCCGGCCATGGGCCAGGCTCCTCTGGTGATTGCCTGGTCAACCAGGCTGTTGCTACTGGAGGCCCGCTGCCCCACATATCCATCACAGCCTGGTTGATCTGGCACCCGATGAAGATACTTGTCCAGTTTCCTCTTGAAGGCTTCACCTTCTCCAGGTTTCCGCCTATATATTTTTCGGTATAGGTTCTATGCTGCTATAAAGTTTAATGAAAATGGTTTGAAGAATTAGACACTTGCAATATCTGGGAATCTTTACTGTGAAAACATTTAGCCAACAAGTGGGTTCCTCAGTCCCATACAAAGATGAATGGTGGAAGATGAGTTTGAGGTAATCAGTCCCTCAGCCTCGAGTCGATGTGTTCAGTCCATCAGTCTTAAGAAAAGTACAAAGTTCTTGTGTACATATGTGTGCGAAAGATAAATGTATATTATTGTTCTTATTAAATTCTTAGGAGTGCGCACTACCCGTACAATACCTGAGAAATGTGAGGAAAATTAGTCTAGGTCCGAAGAGGAGAGAAGCGTAATTTCAATCACTGGGCAAATGCTTTTCATCAGTATCAAGGGTCTTCCTTCCTTCCTTCCTTCCATTGAAGGAAGAGTAGGAGTAGCTGGTCTAGATTCAGCAGTAGAGTCGTCGTCGTCGCCGCCACCACCAGAGGACTTCAGGCTCTTACCAGCGTACCAACAATGGTCCCCCATTCGCTTGTCACTCAGCATCCTCTTCATCAAGCTTTCCCCTTTTCTCCTCGTCCCTCTTCACAACCATTTCCTTTCCACTCTCTTCATCTTTCTTCCCCTCACCTCTCCCCCTGCATCACATATTCCTCTACGACCCTTCTCCTTACTTCTTATAGCTTCTCTTTGTTGAGCTCTCTTTATTTGGTTTCCTGCGAGCAATTTCCTCTCTAAGAGGACGTAGAATTTGGCGATTTTAGTCAGTCTTCTATACGAATAATGATTATTGCATTTCTAGCATACTATTTTGAGTATTATTGTTAGTCGTGAGGAGTTATTGTTTTTGTCGGAGCTTCCGGATGTCTGCCAGAGGCTTCCAGCGTTTAAGAAGCTGCTGGTTTCTTCAGAGGCTTCCAGTGTGTAATAAGCTGCCGGTGGTCTCTTCGGAGGCTTCCAGTTTGTAAGGAGCTGATGGTCTCTTCAGAGGCTTCCAGTGTGTAAGGAGCTGCTGGTGGTCTCTTCAGAGGCTTCAAGTGTGAGGAGCTGCTGGTGGTCTCTTCAGAGGCTTCCAGTGTGAGGAGCTGCTGGTGGTCTCTTCAGAGGCTTCCAGTGTGAGGTGCTGCTGGTGGTCTCTTCAGAGGCTTCAAGTTTGTAAGGAGCTGTTGGTAGCCTCTTCAGAGGCTTCCAGTGTTAGGAGCTGCTGGTGGTTTCTTCAGAGGCCTCAAGTGTGAGTAGCTGCTATTGGTCTTTTCAGAGGCTTCAAGTGTGAGGTGCTGCTGGTGGTCTCTTCAGAGGCTTCCAGTGTGTAAAGAGATGCTGGTTGTCTCTTCAGATACTTTTAGTGTGTAAAGAGCTGCTGGAGGTCTCTTCAGAGGCTTCCAGTGTGTAAGGAACTTCTGGTGGTCTCTTCAGAGGCTTCAAGTGTGAGGAGATGCTGGTGGTCTCTTCAGAGGCTTCCAGTGTGAGGAACTGCTGGTGATCTCTTCAGAGGCTTCCAGTGTGAGGAGCTGCTGGTGGCCTCTTTAGAGGCTTCCATTGTGTAAAGAGATGCTGGTTGTCTCTTCAGATACTTTTAGTGTGTAAGGAGCTGCTGGAGGTCTCTTCAGAGGCTTCCAGTATGAGGGGCTGATGGTGGTTTCTTCAGAGGCTTCAAGTGTGAGGTGCTGCTGGTGGTCGCTTCAGAGGCTTCCAGTATGAGGGGCTGATGGTGGTTTCTTCAGAGGCTTCAAGTGTGAGGTGCTGCTGGTGGTCGCTTCAGAGGCTTCCAGTGTGTAAGGAGTTGCTGGTGGTCTCTTTAGAGGCTTCCAGTGTAAGAAGCTGTTGGAGTGATCTTCAGAATGTGGTGGTCTTCAGATGTCTGTCAGTGGTCTTCAAATGCCTATCAGTGGTCTTCAGATGACTGTCAGTGGTCTTCAGATGCCTATCAGTGGTCTTCAGATGCCTATCAGTGGTCTTCAGATGACTATCAGTGGTCTTCAGATGACTGTCAGTAGTCTTCAGATGCCTATCAATGGTCTTCAGATGTCTGTCAGTGGTCTTCAGATGACTGTCAGTAGTCTTCATATGCCTAGCAATGGTCTTCAGATGCCTATCAATGGTCTTCGGATGACTGTCAGTGGTCTTTAGATTACTGTCAGTGGTCTTTAGATTACTGTCAGTGGTCTTCAGATGCCTGTCAGTGGTCTTCAGATGCCTGTCAATGGTCTTCAGATGCCTGTCAGTGGTCTTCAGATGAGTGTCAGTGCTCTTCAGATGCCTAGCAGTGGTCTTCAGATGCCTAGCAGTGGTCTTCAGATGCCTATCAGTGGTCTTCAAATGCCTATCAATGGTCTTCAGATGACTGTCAGTAGTCTTCATATGCCTATCAATGGTCTTCAGATGCCTAACAATGGTCTTCAGATGACTGTCAGTGGTCTTTAGATTACTGTCAGTGGTCTTTAGATTACTGTCAGTGGTCTTCAGATGCCTGTCAGTGGTGTTCAGATGCCTGTCAATGGTCTTCAGATGCCTGTCAATGGTCTTCAGATGCCTGTCAGTGGTCTTCAGATGCCTATCAGTGGTCTTCAGATGCCTCTCAGTGGTCTTCAGATGCCTATCAGTGGTCTTCAGATGGCTATCAGTGGTCTTCAGATGCCTGTCTGTGGTCTTCAGATGCTTATCACTGGTCTTCAGATGCCTATCAGTGGTCTTCGGATGACTGTCAGTGGTCTTCAGATGACTGTCAGTGGTCTTCAGATGACTGTCAGTGGTCTTCAGATGACTGTCAGTGGTCTTCAGATGACTGTCAGTGGTCTTCAGATGACTGTCAGTGGTCTTCAGATGACTGTCAGTGGTCTTCAGATGACTGTCAGTGGTCTTCAGATGACTGTCAGTGGTCTTCAGATGACTATCAGTGGTCTTCAGATGACTGTCAGTGGTCTTCAGATGACTGTCAGTGGTCTTCAGATGCCTGTCAGTGGTCTTCAGATGCCTATCAGTGGTCTTCAGATGCCTATCAGTGGTCTTCAGATGCCTATCAGTGGTCTTCAGATGCCTATCAGTGGTCTTCAGATGCCTATCAGTGGTCTTCAGATGCCTATCAGTGGTCTTCAGATGCCTATCAGTGGTCTTCAGATGCCTATCAGTGGTCTTCAGATGCCTATCAGTGGTCTTCAGATGACTGTCAATGGTCTTGAAGCCCCCGTCAGATGCTTCTAAACAATTACTTCAACCACAACATTTGTTGTGCTAAATTGGATAATTCAGACTTTGCACATTAATAACATTTAATCGAGTTCATTTTCAAAGGTTTTCATTTCTGAACATTTAACGTGTTTACTGCCACGTTTAACACAGTATTAATAACATCAGTGAGCCGGATGCCGTTTAATTATTTGAATATCAAGTATCCAATTCCCTCTCATCGTGGTTGGGGTGTTGTAATCGAGGTTATTTGAGTTATTCTGCATCGCTTGATTTTTCAAATTTTAGAAATTATCGAAATGAAATGAGAAATTTAACATATCCTGTGAGTAACAATTTGTGTAGAGAAATGTTTTATTTAAATATCAAATTTTGCTACTCAGTTCGAAACGTCGGTATAAGTATAGGTTTTCCTTGTGTCCATTTATGGGTTGTAGAGAGAGCTAAGGACGAGACCAGCAGCATCACATATGAAAATTCGCCAGTATTAATGACTAGATGACAGTGCTAAAAAAAAAAAATACGTGGCTTGCCAGAGCTGAGGTTCATCCATGTTTGTACTGAGATCCCGACACCAGACAGGCTTCGTGGACAGTGTCAGATCAACTGTTTATCATTCCTGTCCAAAGAATTGACACTTTCTTAGTACCGACTTAGCCACAAAGTGTTCAAAAGAATTCAATACAGCAGGTTCAGCTGGTGCAAATTCCACCTGTATAAAGAGGTCACAACATGGCCACGCTAGCGGGAGATTCGTATGTAAAAACTTGCATCTGTGGTTACAGTGGTGGCCTATGCTAACCTTCCTATGGTGTATAAATATACCTAGTTGGATGAATCTTATTGTAGCCAGCTGGCCCAGTGGATAACGTGTTGGTCTGGAGTTTTGCGACTCTGACCGCGGGTTCTATCCCCACCCGTGGTATGGTTCATTAGGGGTCCTTTTGTATACTGAATCAAGAAGAGATGTCCATCACCCCTGCCATTGAAATGAAAATATACGAATATTGTGAACGAAAAAAGTATGTAACGTATTAAAGCAATTAAGTGTAACTGTATTCATACCACTTCCACCTCTGGTATTCCTTAACTATCCAGGTACGGGTGAAGCATTGGTCATGTTTTTCCTTACAACTAAAACGTAAATGGTTCAGAAAGGTCAGAAGGTACCTAGATGTAAGCCGACTGTTGTGAGTCACATCCTGGAGGAACAAGTTTAACCCAAGTTGGCTAAAATGCTTAGCATAAACGAGAGCTTTCTTTATAGTATGTCAGTGATATCAGCTACATTATTTCTTCTTCTTCTTCTTCTTCTTCTGCTTCTTCTTCTGCTTCTTCTTCTGCTTCTTCTTCTGCTTCTTCTTCTGCTTCTTCTTCTGCTTCTTCTTCTGCTTCTTCTTCTGCTTCTTCTTCTGCTTCTTCTTCTGCTTCTTCTTCTGCTTCTTCTTCTGCTTCTTCTGCTTCTTCTTCTGCTTCTTCTTCTGCTTCTTCTTCTGCTTCTTCTTCTGCTTCTTCTTCTGCTTCTTCTTCTGCTTCTTCTTCTGCTTCTTCTTCTGCTTCTTCTTCTGCTTCTTCTTCTGCTTCTTCTTCTGCTTCTTCTTCTGCTTCTTCTTCTGCTTCTTCTTCTGCTTCTTCTTCTGCTTCTTCTTCTGCTTCTTCTTCTGCTTCTTCTTCTGCTTCTTCTTCTGCTTCTTCTTCTGCTTCTTCTTCTGCTTCTTCTTCTGCTTCTTCTTCTGCTTCTTCTTCTGCTTCTTCTTCTGCTTCTTCTTCTGCTTCTTCTTCTAACCCTTGGGTTTCTACTTCTGGTTTTCCCTCTCACTTCCGCTTATTGAAGAGTTCGGAGAGTACAGAACAATAGTATGTATGTCTCGCTAAGAACAGACGGAGGATCGACCCTCCACGAAACATCGAACTGAATGACCCACGCGGGTTTAGAGGTTTACATGAAACTGAGTATAAAGAAATTCCACCTTCTGCATATCTTCACCTCTCTTACCCCCCAGCGTCTGCTGATCTTAGACCTTTGTTAACTCTGCTTAACCTTCGTTGTTAGCTTCGTGTCTGCTGACCTTTCACCTTTTTTAACCTAATGTCTGCTGAATTTTGCTGTTAGCTTCATATCTGTTGACCTTCGTCATCCTCACGACTACTTATCTTTGTCTGCCCATGTCTACTGCCCAGTTACCCTTGTTAGCCTCAAGTCTGTTGACCTTTGACCTTTCTGAGCCCCCATGTCTGCTGAACTTTAATTTTGCTACCCCCGAGTCTGCTGAGCTTCTTGCCTCGTTAGCTCCAAGTCTGTTGACCTTTGACCTGTGTTAGCCCCACGTCAGCAGTTTAGAAATTTAATTATCTGTCGGAAGTGAACTTGCAAAGGAGCAAGGAAAGAGGGAAAGTAAAGCCAGACTTCAAGAGAGGGATTTACACATGGATGAGAGCGGACGTAAATAAATACAGCGGGACAGAGAAATGGAAGAAGGGAAGACAGAAACATACATGAGTACTGCATCATCTGATGTACTTATTTGGAAAATTGCAGTGTATTAGAGGAGAAATTTGCATGATAGAAAGAGAAGAGGAAAGGAAAGAAAATAGAGTAGCCTTTTTTTTTTTTACTGACATGTGTAGAGTAGCTGAATCAAACAGAATAAGAGCATGAGAAAAGGACAGAAAAAGAGGGAAGGTGTGAACTGAGAAGAGAGTAGAGTTGCCAGAAACGACTATACAAGAATGAGAAGAGATGCAGAGGAACAATATGAAAATGGCATGGTCATAAATGCTGAAGTAGCTCCGAAGCTGCTGCAAAACGACATAAGGAAGTTTGCAATACACGACCAAATAATATAGTTAACGAAGGAAAACGAACATACTGAGAACAACAAGGAGATCTCTGAGGAAATTAACAAGTGACGGATGAAATTAACAAGTGACGGATGAAATTAACAAGTGACGGAGGAAATTAACAAGTGACGGATGAAATTAACAAGTGACGGATGAAATTAACAAGTGACGGAGGAAATTAACAAGTGACGGAGGAAATTAACAAGTGACGGAGGAAATTAACAAGTGACGGAGGAAATTAACAAGTGACGGAGGAAATTAACAAGTGACGGAGGAAATTAACAAGTGACGGAGGAAATTAACAAGTGACGGAGGAAATTAACTAATACGACGGAGGAAATTAACAAGTGACGGAGGAAATTAACAAGTGACGGAGGAAATTAACAAGTGACGGAGGAAATTAACAAGTGACGGAGGAAATTAACAAGTGACGGAGGAAATTAACAAGTGACGGAGGAAATTAACAAGTGACGGAGGAAATTAACAAGTGTCGGAGGAAATTAACAAGTGACGGATGAAATTAACAAGTGACGGATGAAATTAACAAGTGACGGATGAAATTAACAAGTGACGGATGAAATTAACAAGTGACGGATGAAATTAACAAGTGACGGATGAAATTAACAAGTGACGGATGAAATTAACAAGTGACGGATGAAATTAACAAGTGACGGATGAAATTAACAAGTGACGGAGGAAACTAACAAGTGACGGAGGAAACTAACAAGTGACGGAGGAAACTAACAAGTGACGGAGGAAACTAACAAGTGACGGAGGAAACTAACAAGTGACGGAGGAAACTAACAAGTGACGGAGGAAACTAACAAGTGACGGAGGAAACTAACAAGTGACGGAGGAAACTAACAAGTGACGGAGGAAACTAACAAGTGACGGAGGAAACTAACAAGTGACGGAGGAAACTAACAAGTGACGGAGGAAACTAACAAGTGACGGAGGAAACTAACAAGTGACGGAGGAAACTAACAAGTGACGGAGGAAACTAACAAGTGACGGAGGAAACTAACAAGTGACGGAGGAAACTAACAAGTGACGGAGGAAACTAACAAGTGACGGAGGAAACTAACAAGTGACGGAGGAAACTAACAAGTGACGGAGGAAACTAACAAGTGACGGAGGAAACTAACAAGTGACGGAGGAAACTAACAAGTGACGGAGGAAACTAACAAGTGACGGAGGAAACTAACAAGTGACGGAGGAAACTAACAAGTGACGGAAACAACAAGTGACAGGAACTAACAAGTGACGGAGGAAACTAACAAGTGACGGAGGAAACTAACAAGTGACGGAGGAAACTAACAAGTGACGGAGGAAACTAACAAGTGACGGAGGAAACTAACAAGTGACGGAGGAAACTAACAAGTGACGGAGGAAACTAACAAGTGACGGAGGAAACTAACAAGTGACGGAGGAAACTAACAAGTGACGGAGGAAACTAACAAGTGACGGAGGAAACTAACAAGTGACGGAGGAAACTAACAAGTGACGGAGGAAACTAACAAGTGACGGAGGAAACTAACAAGTGACGGAGGAAACTAACAAGTGACGGAGGAAACTAACAAGTGACGGAGGAAACTAACAAGTGACGGAGGAAACTAACAAGTGACGGAGGAAACTAACAAGTGACGGAGGAAACTAACAAGTGACGGAGGAAACTAACAAGTGACGGAGGAAACTAACAAGTGACGGAGGAAACTAACAAGTGACGGAGGAAACTAACAAGTGACGGAGGAAACTAACAAGTGACGGAGGAAACTAACAAGTGACGGAGGAAACTAACAAGTGACGGAGGAAACTAACAAGTGACGGAGGAAACTAACAAGTGACGGAGGAAACTAACAAGTGACGGAGGAAACTAACAAGTGACGGAGGAAACTAACAAGTGACGGAGGAACTAACAAGTGACGGAGGAAACTAACAAGTGACGGAGGAAACTAACAAGTGACGGAGGAAACTAACAAGTGACGGAGGAAACTAACAAGTGACGGAGGAAACTAACAAGTGACGGAGGAAATTAACAAGTGACGAAGAGATGTGCTACACCACAGGAGACTAAACACATCCTTACATCTTAGTGACCCGAAGACCTGAATGTATCAAGAGTAATAATTCGTTAAAAGATATTATGGGGTCTGAAAGATGGTGAAGACTTTCTTATCTGCACCACTAGAACAAATCTTTAACCAGTGGAGAACCTTGTGGGTGTAGCACTTAGATATGATTATAATAATAATTTAACCAGTGGAAATGAGGCAACAATAAAAAATGAACAGAATGAATGTAAAATCAATACTAAAGCAAGGAGACAGACAGGTAGCGCTGAGCTACGTTCTTGTATCTCTTATATAAATCCATTCCATGGTAACAGAGAAAATAATCAGAAGAGCAACTGGAAGTAGAAAATTCATAATAGTGACTTAGAGAAATTGCTGTCCTAGAACTTTACTGGAGTTCTATGGTAAGGCAACATTAAGCAAAATATAGAAGGGTGGGTGGACTGCATATTCTAGGACTGTAAGAAGGCATTCGATAATATACTAGAGATTCATACATAAAGAAATTGCATAATATCGCGTAGGTAAGGAAATAGAGTATGAGGGAGAAGGTACTGAAAAGAGCCGAGGTGACCAGCAGAGACCCTAAAGGGACCAGAGATAAAATCAGAGCTGTCATATGTGTAAACAACATGAATGTCATAATACTTTGGTTTGAACAGTTCGCATTTAATCTGCAGTTTGGAGAGGTTGCTCTCTTACGACATTGCATAGCTGCTGATGACGCACTGAGAAGTGTGAAAGTACTTGAGCTAAAGACTTTCACCCCCGGTGGCTTGTCTTGCATAGTTAAGGTCGCCTGTCTGCGATTATTTGCAATATATAATATATATATATATATATATATATATATATATATATATATATATATATATATATATATATATATATATATATATATATTTATTATTATTTTTATTAACACATCGGCCGATTCCCACCAAGGCAGGGTGGCCCGAAAAAGAAAAACTTTCATCATCATTCACTCCATCACTGTCTTGCCAGAAAGGTGCTTTACACTATAGTTTTAAAACTGCAACATTAACACTCCTCCTTCAGAGTGCAGACACTGTACTTCCCATCTCCAGAACTCAAGTCCGGCCTGCCGGTTTCCCTGAATCCCTTCATAAATGTTACTTTGCTCACACTCCAACAGCACGTCAAATATTAAAAACCATATGCCTCCATTCACTCCTATCAAATACGCTCACACATGCTTGCTGGAAGTCCAAGCCCCTCGCACACAAAACTTCGTTTACCCCCTCCCTCCACCCTTTCCTAGGCCGACCCCTACCCCGCCTTCCCTCCACTACAGATTTATACACTCTCGAAGTCACTCTGTCTCGTTCCATTCTCTCTACATGTCCAAACCACCTCAACAACCCTCCTCAGCTCTCTGGACAATCGTTTTGGTAATCCGCACCTCCTCCTAATTTCCAAACTCCGAATTCTCTGCATTATATTCACACCACACATTGACCTCAGACATGACATTTCCACTGCCTCCAGCCTTCTCCTCGTTGCAACATTCATCACCCATGCTTCACACCCATATAAGAGCGTTGGTATAACTATACTCTCATACATTCCCTCTTTACTTCCATGGACAAGGTTATTTGTCTCCACAGACTCCGAAGTGCTCCACTCACCCTTTTCCCCTCATCAATTCTATGATTCACCTCATCCTTCATAGACCCATCCGCCGACATGTCCACTCCCAAATATCTGAATACATTCACCTCCTCCATACTCTCTCCTCCAATCTGATATCCAATCTTTCGTCACCTATTCTTTTTGTTATCCTCATCACCTTACTCTTTCCTATATTCACTTTCAATTTTCTTCTTTTACACACCCTACCAAATTCATCCACCAACCTCTGCAACTTCTCTTCAGAATCTCCCAAAAGCACAGTGTCATCAGCAAAAGCAACTGTGACAACTCCCACTTTGTATTTGCTTCTTATCTTTTAGCCTAACACCTCTTGCCAAGACCCTCGCATTTACTTCTCTTACAACCCCATCTATAAATATATTGAACAACCACGGTGACATCACACATCCTTGTCTAAGGCCCACTTTTACTGGGAAATAGTCCCCTTCCCTCCTACACACTCTAACCTGAGCCTCACTATCCTCATAAAAACTCTTTACTGCTTTCAGTAACCTTCCTCCTATTCCATACACCTGCAACATCTGCCACATTGCCCCCTATCTACCCTATCATACGCCTTTTCCAAATCCATAAATGCCACAAAAACATCTTTACCCTTATCCAAATACTGTTCACCTATATGTTTCACTGTAAACACTTGGTCTACACACCCCTACCTTTCCTAAAGCCCCCTTGTTCATCTGCTATCCTACTTTCTGTCTTACTCTTAATTCTTTCAATAATAACTCTACCATACACTTTACCAGGTACACTCAACAGACTTATTCCCCTATAATTTTTGCACTCTCTTTTGTCCCCTTTGCCTTTATACAAAGGAACAATACACGCTCTCTGCCAATCCCTAGGTACCTTACCCTCTTCCATACATTTATTAAATAATAGCACCAACCACTCCAAAACTATATCCCCACCTGCTTTTAACATTTCTATCTTTATCCCATCAATCCCAGCTGCCTTACCCCCTTTCATTCTACCCACTGCCTCACGAACTTCTCCTACACTCACAACTGGCTCTTCCACACTCCTACAAGATGTTATTCCTCCTTGCCCTACACACGAAATCACAGCTTCCCTGTCTTCATCAACATTTAACAACTCCTCAAAATATTCTCTCCATCTTCCCGATACCTCTAACTCTCCATTTAATAACTCTCCTCTCCTATTTTTAACTGTCAAATCCATTTGTTCTCTGGGCTTCCTCAACTTATTAATCTCATTCCAAAACTTTTTCTTATTTTCAACAAAATTTGCTGATAACATCTCACCCACTCTCTCATCTGCTCTCTTTTTACATTGCTTCACCACTCTTTTAACCTCTCTTTTTCTCTCCATATACTCTTCCCTCCTTGCATCACTTCTACTTTGTAAAAACCTCTCATATGCTAACTTTTTCTCCCTTACTACTCTCTTTACATCATCATTCCACCAATCGCTCCTCTTCCCTCCCACACCCACTCGCCTGTAACCACAAACTTCTGCTGAACACTCTAACACTACATTTTTAAATCTATCCCATACATTTTCAACCCCATTGCCTACACTCTCACTAGCCCATCTATCCTCCAATAGTTGTTTATATCTTACCCTATCTGCCTCCTCTTTTAGTTTATAAACCTTCACCTCTCTCTTACTTACTGATTCTATTTTCCTTGTATCCCATCTACCTTTTACTCCCACTGTAGCTATAACTAAAAAGTGATCTGATATATATGTGGCCCCTCTATAAACATGTACATCCTGAAGTCTACTCAACAGTCTTTTATCTACCAATACATAGTCCAACAAACTACTCTCATTACGCCCTACATCATATCTTGTATACTTATTTATCCTCTTTTCTTAAAATATGTATTACCTATAACTAAACCCCTTTCTATACAAAGTTCAATCAAAGGGCTCCCATTATCATTTACACCTGGCACCCCAAACTTACCTACTACACCCTCTCTGCATGTTTCTCCCACTTTAGCATTTAGGTCCCCTACCACAATTACTCTCTCATTTGGTTCAAAAGTTCCTATACATTCGCTTAACATCTCCCAAAATCTCTCTCTCTCCTCTACACTCCTCTCTTCTCCAGGTGCATACACGCTTATTATGACCCACTTTTCGCATCCGACCCTTATTTTAATCCACATAATCCTTGAATTTACACATTCATATTCCCTCTTTTCCTTCCATAACTGATCCTTCAACATTATTGCTACCCTTCCTTAGCTCTAACTCTCTCAGATACTCCTGACTTAATCCCATTTATTTCTCCCCACTGAAACTCGCCTATCCCCTTCAGCTTTGTTTCGCTTAGGGCCAGGACATCCAACTTCTTTTCATTCATAACATTGGCAATCATATCTTTCTTATCATCCGCACTACATCCACGCACATTCAGACAACCCTATATATATATATATATATATATATATATATATATATATATATATATATATATATATATATATATATATATATATACACACACACCATATATGCTTGAATATTTTGCGCCATTTATATGAATCTATTTCTCATTATGTTGCTTTCATAAATGCTTTTTCATATCAATTAAGGACATCAATACTTTTTTCAGCATTGACTAACACCAGCCATAAAATAATCGACTCAGTTTAAATCATATATTCAATATAACGTCAATGAAATATTCTGCAATCTGGGGCTGCAAGAAAACAATTCACTCCAGAAGCTGGACTGATGTTTTCCACTCACTTGAGATTCCTTGATTCCAGTTAGGGACTCTTGATGCAAGGAATTAAACCTGTTTTACCATCCTTCGGCTCAGTCTTGATTGTTACCCGATACCCCTCATTGCTGCATGACCCACTGGGTTTAGCGCCTCCCCCTAAATATAATAATAAGAAAAAGAAAAAGAAGAAAAAGAACACGAAGAACACGAAGAAGAAGACGACGAAGAGAAGAAATAGCAACAATAATAATAACAAATAATAAACAGGGTTTTTGCAAATACTGGAATCAACTAGATACTTTACAGAGGATATGGTACCTCGTGCGAGTCATTCAGCTGAAGTGTACGAGGCCTCAGCCTCCTATCAGAGTGTTGATCGGATGCCCAGCGGAATTCTAACTTTTATTCGGAAGCGATTTCAGATCATAAATAGTACTAGGGCAGAAATAACATTGGCAGTGACACAAAGATCGCAGTCAGCAGGACTCGATCCCACTACCAGAGAGATGGGCGAGGTTCCCTAGTGACGCTCTTATCCACATTTCTTAGGTTTTAATTGATCTGTTTGTCTGAGAACTATGTCACTTGTGACTCTGATCTTGCATATTATATTTTTGTCCTGTGCTATATAATTTATTATTTCTAAAATCTCACTAGTATCTTCCTTGAGTAATACAAGACACTTCACAAGACGAAATAACTAATAAACCTGTAATCGATATAATAATCTCGAAATTTATTCTCTAAAAATAATTTATTTCAGTAATTACAATAGCGTTATTTGTTTTCGAAAAACAAGATATATTATTTTGGCACCTCCTTTCCATAACGAGAAAAAATGAAAAATTAGATGCATATATTTTTATTTTATAATTAATAAGAGTCTAGTCTGAATACGTAATGAGTGATAAAAGAAATGAGTGTTAAACATTTTTAATGCAATTTCCCCGAATTTGGTACTCATGCGAGCGAGCGAGCGCGCGCGCGCCCACACACACACACACACACACACACATACACACATTGTTATCGTGGCCCAGCACTCTATCACAGACTTGTCCACTTGATCGATACACCACTTTGTGACCTCACCTGTAATTACTCCTCCCTAAGGTATAGAAGACTATGAGTGGGTCTTTAACCTTTGTATTTTACGAGAGAGGGAGTAGGGAGTGAGGGAGGGAGGGGGGTGAAGGGGACGGACGTAGAGGGGAGACGGGGAGGGAGGGAGGGAGGGAGTAAAGGAATGCGGGAGGGAGACATGCACAGAGGGGGTGAGATAAAATTAAGGTAGGTATGTGTGTTTGTACTCACCTAGTCGAGTCCCAGCTCCTGGCCCCGCCTCTTCACTCGGTCACTCTTTCTGCTGCATGAGCTTTATCATACCTCTTATTAAAGCTATGTATGGATCCTGCCTCCACTACCTCACTTCCCAGACAATTCCACTTCCTGACAACTCTTTGACTGAAGAAATACTTCCTAACATCCCTGTGATTCATCTGAGTCTTCAACTTCCAACTGTGACCCCTTGTTGCTGTGTCCCATCTCTGTAACATCCTGTCTCTCTCCACCTTGTCGATTCCTCTCAGTATTTTATATGTCATTATCATATCATCCCTACCTATTCTGTCCTCCAGTGTCGTCAGGTCGATTTCGGGACTAGTCTTGTTGCAAACCTTTGCACTTTCTCTAATTTCCGTATGTGCTTGGTTAAGTGTGAATTCCGAACTGGTGCTGCATACTCCAATATAGGCCTAACGTACACAGTGTACAGGATCCTAAACGATTCCTTATTGAGATGTCAGAATGCTGTTATTAGGTTTGCTAGGCGCCCATATGCTGCAGCAGTTATTTGGTTGATGTGCGCCTCAGGAGATGTGCCTGGTGTTATACTCACCCCAAGATCCTTTTTCTTGAGTGAGGTTTGTAGTCTCTGGCCCCCTAGACTGTACTTCCTCTGCGTTGTTCTTTGCCCTTCTCCAATCTTCATGACTTTGCACTTGGTGGGGTTGAACTTCAGGAGCCAGTTGCTGCACCAGGATTGCAGGCTGTCCAGATCCCTTTGTAGATCTGCCTGGTCCTCGTCCGATTGAATTCTTCTCATCAACTTCACATCATCTGCAAACAGGGACACTTCGGAGTCTATTCCTTGCGTCATGTCATTCACAAATACCAGAAACAACACCGGTCCTAGGACTGACCCCTGTGGAACCCTGCTCGTCACCGGCGCCCACTCTTACACCACTTACACCATGATTCGCTGTCTTCCTGACAGGTATTCCCTGATTCATTGCAGTGCCTTCCCTGTTATCCCTGCCTGGTCCTCCAACTTTTGTGTGTGTGTGTATGTGTGTGTGTGTGTGTGTTTGTGTGTATGTGTGTGTGTATGCGTGTGGCGAATGTGTGCGCGTGTGTGTAAATTCATTAATAACTATGTATTTGTGGTTGAAAGTACCAGGTGTCAGCTGCCGGTTTCTCCGTTTAATTAAACCCAAGCGTGTAGTGTCACAGATTTCCTTTATCGTGGACCCTTTCTAGCCATAAAACTGTGCATGTTTATTGTCTCCACCTCCTCATCTAAGTCAGTCCTCCTCCTGACAATCTTGAAGCTGAAAAAGTACTTCCTGACCTCCGTTTCACCCATTTACTTATTTAACTCCCAGGGAAAATATTTTAGCAGGTGGAGTAATTGTAGAGTTTTTTTAAAATTCTGGGGTCACCTAATTTTTTTTAACACCAAGGCAGGGCGACCCGAAAAAGAAGAAACACTTTCATCATCATTCACTCGGTCACTGTCTTGCCAGAGGCTTGCCTACACTACAGTTATAAAACTGCAACTTATTAACACCCCTCCTTCAGAGTGCAGACACTGTACATACTACCTCCAGGACTCAAGTCCGGCCTCCCAGTTTCCCTGAATCCCTTCATAAATGTTACCTTGATTACACTCCAACAGCCCGTCAAGTCATATAAACTATTTGTCTCCATTCGTTCCTGTCTAACATGCTCATGCATGATTGATGGAAGTCCAAGCCCCTTATACACAAAACCTCTATTACCCACTCCCTTCAACGTTTTCTAGGCCGACGCCTACCCCACCTTCTTCCACTAAAGATTAATATGCTCACCAAGTCATTCTGTTTCGTTCCATCCTTTCTAAATGTCCGAACCACCTCAACAGTCCCTCCTCAGCCCTCAGGATAATATATTTAGTAACTCCGCACCTCCTCCTAATTTCCAAACTATTGATTCTCTGCATTATATTCACACCACACATTTCCCTCAGACATGACATCTCCACTGCCTCCAGCCTCCTGCTAGTTGCAACATTCACCACCCATGTCTCACACCCATACAAGAGTGTTGGTGTAACTATACTCTCACACATTCCCCTTTTTGCTTCCATATATAACGTTCTTTCTTAACAGACTCCTCAGTGAATCACTCGCCTTTCAGAGACCCATCTGCTGACAAGTCCACTCCCAGATATCTGAATACATTTACATCCTCCATACTCTCTCCCTTCAATCTGATATCCAGTCTTTCATTACCTATTTTTTTTATCTTCATCACCTTACTCTTTCCTATGTTCACCTTTAATTTCTTTTTTTTTTACATACCTAGAGAGTTTGGTAGGGTATGTAAAAGACTTCAACTGCAACCTCTTTTCAGTATCTCCCAAAAGCACAGTGTCATCACCAAAAAGCAACTGTGACAACACCCACTTTGTGTTAGATTCTTTAACTTTTAACCCCACACCACTTGCCAACACCCGAGCATTCACTTCTCTTACAACGCCATATACTGAACAACCACGGTGATATCACACATCCCTGTCTAAGGCCTACTTTTACTGGGAAATAATCTCCCTCTCTCCTACATACTCTAGCCTGAGCCTCACTATTTTCGTAAAAACTCTTCGCTGCTTTCAGTAATCTACCTCCTATTCCATGAATTTGCAACATCTGTCACATTGTCCCCTATCCACATTATCACTCACCTTTTCCAAATCCATAAATGCCACAAAAACCTCTTTACCCTTTCTAAATACTGTTCACCTATATGTTTCACTGTAAACACTTGGTCTACACACCCTCTACCCTTCCTAAAGCCTCCTTGTTCATCTGCTATCCTGTTCTTCGTCTTACTCTTAATTCTTTCAATAATTACTCTATCATACACTTTATCAGGTATACTCAATAGGCTTATTCCCCTATAATTTTTACACTCTTTTGTCCCCTTTGCCGTTATACAAAAAAACTATACATGCTCTCTGCCAATCCCTAGGTACCTTACCTTGTTCCATGCCGTTATTAAATAAAAACACTAACCACTCCAAAACTATATCCCCACCTGCTTTTAGCATTTCTGTCTTTATCTCATCAATCCCAGCTGCTTTACCGCCTTTCTTTCTACCCACTGCCCCACGCTCTTTTCCCAAACTCACAACTGGCTTTTCCATACTCCTACAAATTGTTATACCTGCCTGCCCAATACATGAAACCACAGCTTCACTATCTTCATCAACATTTAACAGTTCCTCAAAATATTCCCTCCATCTTTCCCATACCTCTAACTCTCCATCTAATAACTCTCCTCTTCTATTTTTTAACTGTCAAAACCATTCGTTTCCTAGACTTTCTCAACTAATTAATCTCACCCCAATTTTTTTTTTTATTCTCAACAAAATTCGTTGATAGCATCTCCCCCTCTCTTATTTGCTCTCCTTTTACATTCCTTCACCACACTCTTAACCTCTCTTTTTCTCTCTGTATACTCCTCCTTCCTTGTATCACTTCTAGTTTGTAAAAACCTAAAAGTATTAGAAATAAAATGTTAAAAAAAATGCCACAGACAGGTTGTACACACCTCTGAGGTTCTAATACAATGACTGCCACTCATAAATACCTACCAAGATGATATACATGAAGAGAGGCTACCAGTGACGAGACAGCGCTGCATTATATTTCCTCATCAGTTGCTAGTTTTCTAAACTATTTTTATAATAATTTCCTCATCAGTGCCAGAGCATGATGGTGGACAGTGAGAACAACGGGCTTTTTTTCGAAAAAGGTGGGAGGTAGGGGACAGATTTCTGGGGAAGACCAGATGGATGATAAGAACTGTTCTAGTCTTCAACCACACATCCCCTAAGCATGGTTAACTATTCACTGCCTTAGTATTGTATACTGTGTGTAGAGTAGTACCAGCGGCTGGCATAACCATGGTAAAGCAGATGTGCCTAGCAGAAACATCTCTTACCCTTCCATACTTCAGGTGAAGAACATTACAACAACTAAGCCTTCTTGAAGACTGAGCCACTACTCCAACATTTGATAATCGTTATTGTGGAAACGTGTCACCAGCCAGTGTCTTCCTCAGTCCAATACAGATGAGTTTGAGGCAATCAGTCCCTCAACGTTACACAAGTGTCTCATTCTTCAACTTGTCAGTTTTATAAATCATTTACATCACAACTAACACCTGTAATAACACTGTCCAAACCTCCCATCCCATGAGACACCCACCCAGTCCAACTGAACACATGTCTCCTCCCTCCCCCACCAACACATTGAGACACATTGAGTGATAGGGGAAAAGGTTACAACTAGCCGGTCATGAAGCCAAGAAAATCGCGTATCTAACAATATGGAAAAAAAGGCATATGTCAGTTTTGTGGAGAACATGTTCTCAGTAATAATTGCGTTGGTAGATTTCAATGGCCTCTGCAGAGAGTAGCCCACTGCTCCGAAAAACAGCTGATGGCTCAAGGAAGCGATGACTTCCTAATGGAAATCAACTCGTCAGTAAGCAAGACTATGGAAATAAATGGTATAAAATACCGACACAATGGAAAAATAAACACATAAGCAGTATAATGTGATACTTTATTGACAACGTTTCGCCCACGCAGTGGGCTTTATCTGTGACTCGATAAAGCCCACTGCGTGGGCGAAACGTTGTCAATAAAGGATCACATTATACTGCTTATGTGTTTATTTTTCCAAGCAAGACTATGTCACACCCCCAAAATCAGTTCGCTTTCACGCTGAGAGTAAATATGCAGACTTTCTTCGGCAGTTAAATGGAAGGTAAAGTAACTTAGAAACCAGATGCACTATTAGGGCATGGCACATCCTGCTTCTATTTGACAACGATGATCTAGCAGAACCTACACGAGGCACCAAATCCTTTGCTTCATCAATCAAAGCCGTATGTAACTTTCCTAAAACAGAAAACTTGATCCCTTTGCCCCATCAACTCTCGAATAACCGAAGAGGACTCAAGAAAAGAGCCACTGTTAGAGAGAAAGTTTGTGCACAAGTCAGTAGAAAAATTGAGGAAGTCAACACAGTTGGGGGCAATCACAATAATTACCAATGATGAAAACATTGTCCCCTGACACAAACATCCAACAAACATAATGAAAATATATTTTTTTCCGTTAGGTTCAGAATGATTTTTGCGGAATTATTGCATACACAAATTTTCGCTTGTCTTATATGGCAAGAAGAGCGTTGCTATTTAAGCCAAAATCGCAAGTTTTACCTAATCGGCACGACATATATATTATTGGTAAAACTTGCAATTTTGGCTTAAATAGCAACACTCTTCTTGCCATATAAGACAAGCGAAAATTTGTGTATGCAATAATTCCGCAAAAAATATTCTGAACCTAATGAAAAAAATATATTTCATTGTGTTTGTTTATTATTAAATTATTGTTACCGTATCTAAAATATATTTAGTTGGGTTAGGCTAAATTAAATTGGGCGTGTTGTAATAAGGTTAGGTAGGTTTTCAAAGTTTCTCTTGGTACAGAATTATAAATTTTTACATTAACATAAATTAAAAAAATATATCTTTAAACGTATAAGAGAAAATTTTAGAAAGGACTTAATTTTAAATGAGTTCTTGCTAATTGACCAGTTTTACCTAATCGGCACGACATATATATATATATATATATATATATATATGGAGCCAGGATCTGGGATAACCTAACAGGCTCTGAAACCAGGCCTGCTCCCCCCAACAACTACAAACAGTCGCACTGGGATGGCCCAATAGTAGAGAATATAGCCTCAGCAATGCTTCAGAGTGTGTCAGGGAAGGATAGAGCCCGCCTACTTGCAGTGAGAGCTCCTCATGCAGGGGACTTTCTTTTGGCTGTTCCCAACTCCAGCCTTGGCACACGCCTCGACCCACAGACCATCCGCATTGGTGTTGCCCTTCGACTTGCCGCCCCTATTCTCGCCGAACACAGGTGTATTTGTGGCAGTGAAGCAGCAGACCGATTCGGGTACCATGGTCTTGTGTGTCGTAAATCCGAGGGAAAGATTGCAAGACATGAAGAGGTTAATAACATTATCAAGAGGAGCCTCACAACAGCCGGATGCCCAGCAGTAAGGGAACCACCCCAACTATGCAGATCTGATGGCAACCAAAAGCGTCCAGATGGTATCACCCTTCAAGCCTGGACAGACGGCAAGCAGGTGGTGTGGGACTACACATGTGCATCTACCTTGGCTGATACCTATCTCCAGTACACCAGGGAGGAAGGAGGGGCTGCTGCCACCTTCAGGGAGTCCCAGAAGTCGAGAAAATATGGAGAACTTGCCCATCATTATATATTTGTTCCCATAGGCTCAGAGACCCTTGGCTCATGGGGAAAGAGTGCATCTAAGTTCCTCAAGGAGCTGGGCAAAAGACTCAACAGGGTAACTAGGGATCCCAGGGCAGCTAGTTTTCTGTTCCAGCGACTCAGCGCTGCTGTTCAGAGGGGTAATGCATGCTGTATTCTGGCACGCGCACCAGCTCGGAAGAGCTGGATGAGATTTTCGCATTATAATCAGTGACAAAGATGTAACAATATGTACTAGACATGTATCTCTCACCTCGTGTACTGTATATGCCATCTTTATATCAACAATGTATCTCTCAAATCTTTTTTTTATTATGTAATAAAACATACCTATTGGTAAAAAAAAAATTAAAAGATGGGGTGGTAGGAGAAGTGGAATATTCAAATGGCATCAGGAAGAAATCCAAATATTCTTCCTTGAAGTCTTTTTATCCACTTCTCCGAGGCTATGGGTCCCACAATTTGTACCAGAGGTGGACCCCATCTCTTGCGAAAACCTTCTGCTGGCATTCAAATCCACTGCTAGCAGTACCCTATCCCACATTCCTAAAGCAGCTCGCCCATATGCAGCAGGGAAATTCACAGACCTTCTTAAGCAGGTGAATGGAGGTTCCACCAATTTAGAAACCCGAGGCACCATTAAAGCATGGCGCAACCTACTCCTGTTTGGCAATGTTTGTCTTGCAGTTCCTGAACGACGAGGCAAACTGCTAACCACTTCAGTCATCAAGGCGGTGCGCAACTACCCAAGAACAGATAATTGTGTCCCTCTGCCCCACCATCGCAGGAATCACAGAGGTAGACCCAAGAAAAATTCCACTGAAAACGAGAAAATTTGCGCACAGGTTAGCAAAAAAATCGAAGAAGGCAACACAGTGGGAGCAATCAGAATAATTACAAGTGCCGACACTGTAGCTCCCAAAGATGAGACCACAGCTCAAGCACTAAGAGACAAGCATCCAACAAGGGACACCATAGCTATCAACAACAACCCTGAAGGAGACCCCATCACTGAACAATTAATTTTGCCAGTATCAGAAGTGTATAAGGCGATAGTGTCATTTCCAGCAGGATCTGCAGGAGGTTACACTGGAATTCGACCACAACACCTCAAAGAGATGGTAAATCCAGTACTCGGAGCATCTGCATCAATTCTCCTCACCGAATTAACAACTTTTGTCAACAACTGCCTTGCTGGGCGAATCCCAGAAGAAATTAAACCTTTCTTTTTTGGAGCCTCATTATGCGCTTTGAAGAAGAAGGATGGGGGAATCAGACCCATTGCTGTTGGTAACACACTTCGCCGCCTAGTTGCCAAAGCAGCATTAAGAAACATTCGCCTAGAAGCTGCCAGTTTACTCCAGCCACACCAACTGGGCTTTGGGGTCTCTCAAGGCAGTGAAGCCGCAGCTCATGCGGCAAGGGCCTACATCAGGGACCTATCAGAAGACAAGGCCGTAGTCAAACTTGACTTTAGAAATGCCTTTAATATGGTGAAGAGAGATGTGGTCTTGCCAGCCGTTCGGGATCGGTTCCCCAGTCTCTTTCCCTTCATTTCAGCTGGCTACAGCAAACCCTCGACTCTTTTGTTTGGGGAACATGAAATTCCCTCGTCTGAGGGTGTTCAGCAGGGTGATCCACTCGCTCCACTTCTCTTCTGTTTGGCAGTAAGAGAACTAACTTCCAGCCTATGCAGCGAGCTCAACATCTGGTACCTGGATGATGGCACTCTGGCAGGTACTAGGAGTCCTTGTTAGAGGACCTACAACGGGTGAAGACACAAGGAGAAGCCTTAGGACTCATCCTTAATCCCTCAAAGTGTGAAATTATCACAACAAATCAGGAAATAATCAATGCAGTGCAAACAATCCTCCCAGAAGTCACTACTACCACTCCATCCAACAGTACCCTCCTGGGAGCACCGCTGGGTCACCACGCCATCGACACTGTCCTCAAGGACAAAGTGAATGACCTGAAAAGAATGGAGGAGAGAATAAGTGATCTTGATGCCCATGATGCTCTGTATCTCCTCACAAGGTGTCTTACTATGCCAAGACTCACTTACTTCCTGAGGTGCGCACCCTCTTTTGAAAACCCAACACTTGACGAGTATGACGCACACCTGAGATCAACCTTCAAGAAGGCACTGAATCTGTCACTAGAGGATCAGCAATGGGAGCAGGCAACCCTCCCAGTGCGACTGGGAGGTATAGGGGTGCGCAAAGCAAGGCAGGTAGCGTTACCTGCATTTCTGTCATCGTGTTTGGCTTCCAGTGGATTAGTCAAGAGGATTGTCCCTGAACGTTTGAGAGGGGTGGTGGGAGCTCAAGACCCCAAGTTCATTGAAGCAGCAGTGCAGTGGGACATCCTGGCAGACTCCTCCAGTAGACCAGCTCCTCCCAAAGAGCACAAACAGTCCCACTGGGACAAACCGATCATGGAAAAAATTTCCAACACAATGCTCACCAACGCTTCAGGAAAGGACAAAGCTCGTCTCCTAGCGGTGAAGGCACCACACTCAGGAGATTTCCTTCTTGCTGTTCCCAATTCCTCTCTGGGGACTCGACTCGACCCACAGGCCATTCGGATTGGTGTTGCTCTTCGCCTAGCCGCCCCCATACTCACCGAACATAGGTGTATTTGCGGCAGGGCGACGGCTGACCAATTCGGACTTCATGGTCTAGTGTGTCACACATCAGAAGGGAAGTATGCTAGACATGAGGAGGTCAATGACATCATAAAGAGAAGCCTCGCCACAGCCCGTTGCCCAGCTCAGCGGGAACCCCAAGTGCAGAGGTCTGATGGAAGTCAAAAGCGTCCTGATGGAGCCACAATGCTACCCTGGAAGGATGGTAAGCAGATTGCTTGGGACTACACCTGTGCTGCCACATTGGCAGACACCTACCTGCCACACTCCTTAGCCGAAGGGGTGGAGCTGCCAGCCACAGGGAGACCCAGAAGACCCGCAAATATGAAGACCTTCCCTCTTGCTATAACTTCATCCCAATAGGGTCGGAGACCCATGGAGCATGGGGCAAGTGTGCTCTAAAGTTTCTCAAAGAGCTGGGTGGAAAACTCATCATAGAAACCAAGGACCACAGGGCGACCAGCTTCCTGTTTCAGAGACTCAGTGTTGCGATCCAGAGGGAAATGCCTGCAGTATTCTGGGCACGCGGCCCACTGCCGGGGAGTTGGACGAAGTATTTGACATGTAGCTCTGAGTTGTTATCTATGTTGTTTTACTCCCCATTGTATTTTGTATTTTGTCTTGAAATAAAGTTTGTATAAAAAAAAAAAGATGGGGTAGTAGGGAAGTGGAATATTCAAATGGCTTCAGAAAGAAATCTAAATATTCTTCCTTGAAGTCTTTTTATCCACTTCTCCGAGGCAATGGGTCCCACAATTGACACTATATATATATATATATATATATATATATATATTATATATATATATATATATATATATATATATATATATATATATATATATATATATATATATATATATATATATATATATATATATATATATATATATATATATATATATTAGTATAACCACAATGAAAGCAGTGAATAGGTCCTCTAAGTACTTCTTGCTATATATAATTTCACTCCAGTGTTTCTCCCCATTAGCGTTACCTCCTCTCTTATTGGTAGATAAGTTTCTTGTACGGTACAAGGACGAATGTTCGCTTGTAATCTAAGAAATTTCAGTTGAATCACTTTTATTTTCATGATTTATCTGTTTGTCTTGTAAATCTGGTAAATTTCTGGAACAAACTGTAATTTTCCCAACCCATCATGATTTTTTTTTCTGTCCCTTCCATACCATCATATTTCTTTAGCTTACACAATCTACTGTTGCAGTGTCTCTCTCTTTCTCTTTCTCTCTCTCACTCTCTCTTTTTTTTTACACATGCTTTGACAAGGTTAGGTTAAGGATCCCTAACTTTATTGACAAGCTAAGAGCTGTTACCTACATCAGCTCATTTGAAAGCATTTTTATTGTTATGAAACATACAAGTAGGGAACAGGATGAAGTTGGAGTCATCTGTGGGTCAGCATTTTCATTTGATCAACTGACTTTATCTCGTTGACATCATTATGCTGTACGAATGTGTTCCAGACTCGAGTCATCCTGGGGATAAATGATCTCAGATGAAGTGATGTTCTGGAGAAGGGTACTGCCAGAGTGAAGTTGCTGCTGGCTGCCAGTCTTGTGGTATAGAAGCTTGCTTCTCACTGTCCTCGAAGTGGAGCCAAGTGTGGTACTTTGACAATGTTGGCCTTGTACATAACAGTAAGGCTGCCCACATCTCTCTCTCTCTCTCTCTCTCTCTCTCTCTCTCTCTCTCTCTCTCTCTCTCTCTCTCTCTCTCTCTCTCTCTCCCCGTCTCTCTCTCTCCCCGTCTCTCTCTCCTTCATAATACTAAAAACTATTTGAAGTTAAACTGAGTCAATATTTCAAAACAATGAATATAATTTCGAGGTAGGAAATGCAACATGAAAAGCATGCGAAGTCTTTTTTGTTTTGTTTTTGCATTTTTTGCAGACAGAATTACAACAGACTGGAAGTAATTATCCGCCGAAGTTATAAGCACGAAAATAATCTAGTCATTTTAGTACCAGCTGGAGAGGCATTATGAAAATATAGGACTTAGCTGGGTATTTTGCTGGGGCAAACTCAACACATTTCTGATGTCTGTCCAGCAGCTATATCACAACAATCTGTTGACGACTAGTCTTTCCACGTTAACAAATGTAGTAGGGTACAAGTAGTTGCGTTGGTGGTTGTTAGTCATAACAGTGGTTCACGACGACCTCTACCGCAACATTCACAAGAGGAACTATATCAGTGGTTCTTAACCTTTGTAAGTGTCCGTACACCCCCTTAGTTGTCTTAAAATTATCACTTGCCAAAAAAAAATCTTAAAACTTTAATTTCTTTGGTAAATTTTCTGTATTCATTTACATCAAAAACAAATATAAAGATAACGTAGATAAATGACACATTTGTGAAAAAAACTTATATTCAATTACAAAGAAAAAAAATACATTTGTCATACACAGTTGTATGAGTGACAGTAGTGAAACACGAGTATTTACAGTAGAGACAGTAAGTATTAGTAGACAGAATTAGTTGTAACTCATCCACATCTTTCTGTCCTGTTAAGTCCATATTTTTTTATCAAAAGGGTATGATAGATTTTCTTTCATTTGTCTCATACTGGCAGTTATCGGAGGAAGAAGAGGGTGAGGAGAGAGCCTTCCGTTGTACTATCACTGAGACATCTAGTTAATATGTGATGGTCCTTTCTCTTTAGACAGAAGTAGTGTATATAGCTTTCACAAGGAAGTCTCAGTGTGGACTTGTACGTCTTCTCTCTCTCTCTCTCTCTCTCTCTCTCTCTCTCTCTCTCTCTCTCTCTCTCTCTCTCTCTCTCTCTCTCTCTCTCTCTCTCTCTCTCACAACTCCTTACTTCCTCCCCTTTCTCTTTAACATTTCAGACCATATAAGCTGCCCTAAAATAAATGATTACTCAGACGCAGGTGGTAAAAAAGAGCAGAGCCTCAGAGAAGCGCTCCCTCATTCACTGTTTACTCTCCTGTAAGAGTAGGAATAAAGATGGGTTATCTCGCTTTTCTCTCTCTCTCTCTCTCTCTCTCTCTCTCTCTCTCTCTCTCTCTCTCTCTCTCTCTCTCTCTCTCTCTCTCTCTCTCCTCTCTGATATTATATTTATTTCATCATTTCTACTGAACATTCCTCACATGACTTTTGCTCTGTTTGAGAACCTTTCTCCGTCTCCTTGTTTCTCCCATCTTTTATTTTCTCTTTTAATCTTCTTGACCTCCCTCCATCTCTCTGTCTCCTCTTCCGCTTTTTATCTCCATACCGTCTTCCTAACTGCCTATCTTTTTTCCTGTCTCTCTTATACTCCACATCTTCCATCTCTCTCCAACCTCCCCTTTGCATCCCCCTCCCTTCCTCTTCCTTTTTCCTGTCTCTCTCCCTCCCTTCCTATCTACCTTCCACCCTCTTCGCGTTACTTCCTGCTTCTCTTTCACCAACCTCATCACACTAATGGTGGCAGGAGCAGACCCCAGCACCTCCCCACTAACCTCTTCCTTCACCTTCCTCTGCAAAGTCTCCTCTCAACACCATCATTCTTCACCTTCCATCGAATATCTTGACCTTACACACCTAGTCAATACTGTCGCCTCTGCCAACACTTCCGCAAATACCTCGGCAACTAATGACCTTACAAACAGAGTTCGCCGTCAACACACTTTCGAGGTTCAACGATTTTGCAAGAAGTACCTCTTGTTTTTTAGCTCAGTCATTCGTGTTAGGTGGTTTTTGCATTACGACATATCCCTATCCATGTACCAGCACCTTTGTTAATGCTTCTACCGGCAACCTTGTTATTGCGGCTTTATCACTCACAAAGGGGGTTTACCACTCAGTGTTACTTTATCATTCACAGTGGGGCATTGTCACCCACAGTGAGGATTCAACTACCACAGTGGTGGTGCTTTATCACCCACAGTATACCTTTATCACCCTCAGTGTAGCTTTATCACAATTAAAGTAGCTTTACCACCCACGGTATAGCTTTGTCATCCGCAGTGTAGCTTTACGGATTAATCATCCAGAGTGGGGCTTTATCACCCACAGTAGGGTTTTATTACCCACCCACAGTGGGGCTTTATTACCCACAGGCGAGCTTTATCAAATATTGAATCGTCGTTAAATAAAGATTCTGCCTGGTTATTGTGTCTTGCCATTAGCCCAATCAGGTTAGATTATTGTCTACCAACTCTGCTAATGCTTCCGACTATGCAGACATCTCTCTTAGCACATAGGCAGTCTAATTAGGATTCAGTAGGGACACAGGGGAAGGATGTTCTTAATGGTAAATATTTCATTGTGATAAGCAGACCTGATTGTCTAGATCAGGGATTCTCTACTTTTCCTGCACCATTAACCCCCTCGGCTTGATGTATTTCTCCATTTACCCCCTTACTTCCATACAAAAAATTAATCACCATCATAAAGGGACAGAAAAACAAGCTCAGAAAAAATACATTATTCAGGTTTTGAACAAAAATAGAAATATACATTCGTATCACCAAAAATAAAAAAAAAATAAAACATTCTTTTCTAAAGAAATAATTATACAGTCCATTTTTATCACAAAAAAAAAACAAATAAAATAAAAACACCAGAAACATTATCAGTGGGAACACTGGTGATTCATTGAATCAATCAGTTTGTTTATGTGAGGACCTGTTGATGACAATGCTGCTGTCATGTCGTCATCGGCTTTCAGTCGGTTCCGGACCTTTGTCTTCATTGCTACTAAACTTGAGAACCCTGATTCACATAAGTTTGTAGTGACAAAAGTAACAAAAACGAACCCAAAAACGAACACCAACCTTTTCAAATTCTTCTCTGAGAGTAGCTGAGGATTGAAGATCAATCAGCTCTCTCTCTCTCTCTCTCTCACACACACACACACACACACACACACACACACACACACACACACACACACACACACATTTTACAAAATGAAATTTAATTGAATTATTCAATTATCAGATACATCAAATATTTACTCCTTGCCTTGTATTTTTTTTAGCCCCGAGGGCTAAATTTACCCCTGGTTGAGAATCACTGGTCTAGATTATACTGGTTTTTCAGCATCCCAGACACACGCAGACCTGGTCGTCTATATCATACTCTTGGCCCAGCATCACTGAAGTACACAGACCTGGTCGTCTAGATCATACTCTTGACCCAGTATCACTGATGTACACAGACCTGGTCGTCTAGATCATACTCTTGACCCAGTATCACTGATGTACACAGACCTGGTAGTCTAGATCATACTCTTGGTCCAGCATCACTGATGTACACAGACCTGGTCGTCTAGATCATACTCTTGGCCCAGCATCAATGATGTACACAGACCTGGTCGTCTAGATCATACTCTTGGTCCAGCATCACTGATGTACACAGACCTGGTCGTCTAGATCATACTCTTGGTCCAGCATCACTGAAGTACACAGACCTGGTCGTCTAGATCATACTCTTGGCCCAGCATCAATGATGTACACAGACCTGGTCGTCTAGATCATACTCTTGGTCCAGCATCACTGATGTACACAGACCTGGTCGTCTAGATCATACTCTTGGTCCAGCATCACTGATTTACACAGACCTGGTCGTCTAGATCATACTCTTGGCCCAGTATCACTGATGTACACCGACCTGGTCGTCTAGATCATACTCTTGGTCCAGCATCACTGATGTACACAGACCTGGTCGTCTAGATCATACTCTTGGCCCAGCATCACTGAAGTACACAGACCTGGTCGTCTAGATCATACTCTTGGCCCAGTATCACTGATGTACACAGACCTGGTCGTCTAGATCATACTCTTGGCCCAGCATCACTGAAGTACACAGACCTGGTCGTCTAGATCATACTCTTGGCCCAGCATCACTGAAGT